>PNEQ01072824.1:0-42689 GCA_003012365.1 Medauroidea extradentata
ATACAACAATATAATCTTCCATATACTGAAGAAACAAAAATATATGAGAATAACACAGGTCTCGAATACAATACCACGGCCCTCGATTTTCAATATATATATTAAACATATACTATGCCTACATTTGGCATCGTTACGCAACCACGTAAATTTTCTGACCCCTAAAAATTATCAGGTAACAATTCTAATATCAAGAATGTTTAGAAACTCACAAGCCAAACAAAATAACGTTTAACAAGCATTAATGACATTTATGAATCTGGTCTCCAAGAAAAATAAATTATAACCAATTCGTACATTTAGCCTCCCTAAGAAATCCGAACATAAATCTGTAAGAAAATTATTACCAAAGTTACATTTCAAAATATCTTACATACGCAACAGTCTATCAGAACGTAACCTCCTATGGCCAACAACATGGCATAGAACTAGGAAGGTACCTACGAAATTTTTACTCAGGGCGTAATAAATATAATATGAAATACGCCAACAGCTAAGCCTACCCTGCTAGCCATACTATGGCTACACTCAATACTTAACTTAAGCAGCGTTAATCCCCAAGCCTGTCTGCCGAACCCAGCAAAAATCCGGTCATTTATAGTTGAAACTCTCATTCCCCTATTTTCTCAAAATGGTGGTGGGATCTTGGTTTGAACGAAAGTCTGTTGAACAAAAACACGTGGCGCATCGGTGATTGGTGCTTAAGCGACCAGAAGCTTCTTCCAAATTCTGAAAGATCACCACAATGTTCCCTCCCTCTGCTGGCTCGCCATTTCCCCTCTCTACCGACGTCACAGTTCACTCCAACAGCACACGCGTCTATTTTCTACTGGCAGGGACCCAGGACGGACGTCGGAATTTGTGAAGGTGCGGTGCGGAGTTTTTAAAGTTTAACGTAACGATTCAAGTCTGTTCATACAACATCGTGGGAATCCATGCCATCGCACACAACTACCAGGTAACCTCCATTAAACTATAGTTATGCACTAGGCGAAAGTATGTCCATGGAAATTTCCACTCGGGAAAAATACTGCGTCGTAACCAGAAACGTTAACTGCCGCTGATGTCAAGTTGACACCGTCACACTGTGAATTAAGAAACGGCTCAAGTCCACAAACAAAGACTGTTCAGGAGGAGAAGAAAATTAGCAGTACGACCTATAAGAACTACGGTGATCAACTGGCCTCTAATGCAGCAGCAAAAGAGAAAGTGCTGTGTTATTCACATCATTCAATGAAACGAAGTTCATACAACATGCAGTAATAATACAATTTTGGTAAATATGTGGACTTGTGAAGTTTTTGAAGTCACCACTTCAATTGAAGCGGTACAGAACATAACTCTAGGTTGTCTGTAGAATTATAATATTTAAGGGCAGATACACGTATGTGGTCTACGGGTAGAACCTATAAAGCGGAACTGCTGATGTGCACGTCAGTTGTACGACCTCGTCATTTGACAGAACATTTTTTCCTCTCCCCACTACGCTGGGGGTCATGCGGGACGGTGACGAATGTTGGATGCTACGACCAATAGGGTTTCGGTTTTATGTCTGGTGTACGAACTGTTTACGTCTCGTGGTAGCCAATTAGAAGAACAAGCACCAATTGAAGGAGCATTTGGTTTATGGACAGGGTAAAGGGGTGCCAGCAGGCGGTGCGTATGGTTTTGTAGAGGGTAAGAAGTGTAGGGGAGTTCTACGACCTCGGCAGTTGACAGAAACTTTTGTAGAGGAGGTGTGCAGTGTTTTATGGAGGAGGGAGTAAGGGGAAGAGTAGGAAAAAAATTCGGTGAAATGACGAGGTCGTAGAAGTGACCTTTACTACACGTGAGGTACTGAAACAGGTTGGTGCAACCTATTTTCTGTCAAAAATCATTAGCTAATATCTGGAGACCTCCCTTGTAACAACCCACGAACCGCCATTGCACCTCTTACACCGACCGCCTCCTGTCGAACTGGAGAAGGTTGGACAGGGGGAAAGGGTGGGTGACTTAAGAGTCAGTGGACCGGACGTGTGAGCCGTGCTCTAGCGTGGTACGTAAAGTATTTGTTCTTGTATAACTGTCAAAAATGTTTCCAATGCGTTTATCTACGAAAAGAAAACACACATCAACCGGTGGTCTTATGATATGATTTTAAAAATGTCGTCCGCTTATTAAATACACGATTTCAAGCTACTCAAAAGTGCTAAAAATAGCTTTTTCACGTTGCTGTAGCTGAGAAAAAAATCGATCGCAACCGTATAACTAAGCCACAGAAACCTGCATTGGACTTTACCACAAACTCTCAACAAATAAAACAACAGGGTCATCGCTTGAAATCCCATTGAAAAACTCATTCTGCGAAAACACTGCACGCTAGTTTAGTTATTCGCCCCTAGAGACGATGATGCGTTGGACAGATGTGTTATATTTGACTTATCGCCTTCCCCGTTCCCGTGCCCCAAACGTAAAGAGAAAGCTACAGTTCACTAACTCTTACGGCCTATACACAATTGAATACTTTTAGCATTTGACTACGTTTCCGTTACTTTATGTATTTCGTCAATACACAATACAAACGTAAAGTTAAAGTAACGACAATTGGAAAAAGATTTAAAATCTTTTTTGAGACGGAAATATTAATATATAAATCATTATAAATTTGCCATAAAAGTAAGTCACGTTAATATTCCAAACATAAGTCCAAATAGTAATATTTTTTTCATTTATGAGAACAGTTTTCAGAAGAAAGTCAACGCTATGTCTATTGATGCAACTTAAAGTTAATTTACAGATACTTCTCCAACGATATTTGTCAGGACTTTCTAGCACATTTAAGATAAACCTGTTACTTTTTTACAAAATCCCAATACTGGAGAGCAAAACGATACTCATAAATAAACATTTTTCGTTCTAACATACATAATCAGTAGAGACATACAAAATTCGCGTTATTTTCTGACAGCTGACTAGACTCCAATTGACTATAGGCTCGTTCGACGTCTCTCGCTGGCCGATATTGTCGTGACTTGCCGCGGGGAATGCTTACCGTAAACCAGGGTTACTGTGACTATTTTCGGGGTTACTTTGACAATTAAACATATTAGTTTTTGGGTTTTCTGGTAAATAAACAGATAATTTGAGCCGAGTATTTAAAATAATTCCTTTTATCCTTATAGCTAATGCTTGAAACTTTCGTCAGTAAATAACATAAAAACCAAAATTTTGAGTTGTCAAAGTTACCCCGCTAAGTCAAAGTTTACGGTACACGGTAGAAACGTCAATCTCTGTAAAGACGTAAAACACGTAAATGACAACACAGAAGTTTGTGGTAAATTGAATCGCTGATTATGCTCTGTTATGTAGACTATAAGAAAGTGAAGTTTAGTCTGTTACCAAATGATAACGTGAAATTTGCATGTCTCTGATAATCAGCTGGTTCTTTGCGAACGGCCATCTTGACTGTGATTATCGGTTATCGGAAACATAAAGTCAAGGGTGCTTGATTTTAGCTCTGACGACATCATTGTGTACGACTCCATAAGAAGCTACGTTTATGGTAAAGTCAGACGTTGAAGTCAAATGCTAAAGTTTTCAGTTGTGTAATGGCCCTTACAAGTCTTACACCCAGCGTGCTACATTGTCTCGGCACAACAGGATGGAGCTCATGAAGACGACGCAGATTACGGCTTGTTTTGCGCGAACCACCGGAAGTGCGCATGCGCCGACCCATTATAACGAGCGCAGGAAGTTGTGGCCAGATAATCGTGTGCATGTTTCAGCTGGCTCGCCCAAGACCACTCCTTCCCCCCTGACACGATGTGCATCTCCGTCCACACTTCATCAGTAGAGACGCGATTTTGTCGTGAAAAGATTTTTGTACCATTTTGTTTTACGTGTACGTCAGCAGCTTTGCTTTATGGTTATTGTTAGCGTGTCTTAGCTCAGACTGATCACTCATTTGACCGCACCAATCATAGTAGGACAACTGTGGCACCACACGTCTGTGATTTGTCAAAAGAACCTAAAAACAAGTGACAGTTAAAACATCCTGGTATATCGCGAAAATGTTTTGCGTCAACATACCCTTAAAACAACGCTGTATTTAACTGTAACACACATGATTGGGTGATATATGTCTCGCACAACGTAGCGGTCTGCAGACCAATAACAGGCTTAAAATATTTCAACAGCAGGATTCTTATTGGCTCAGTCAAATAGGGCAACAGCTTCGCGTTCAAGCGAAAGCCAGTAATCTTCTGGTAACCTGAAAGTGCGTTGAAACCCAGCAAACAGTCAAGTTTTCCCGCGATAAACCATCATCTCTACCTGTCACTGATCACGTAGCAGAACTGCAGATGTGTACATAAGCCATTGAAACCATCTGATGCAGACGTTTTTTCTCCATAAAATGGTAGCTCTGTTAATCTGTGTTGCCAAAGTGTGCGAAATTCCACAAATTGTGTCTAGTTTCAATTGGTTTGTGTAATTTTGGGTTGAATGAATTCCTGTATGGATAGGGACACTTATTTATCGCGGGAAAAGTTGATTGCTTGCTAGGCTTCAATATAACGTATTGGCGTGTCCCCCATCTGACTGGGCCAATGAAATAGCTGGTGGGCCGCTGATGAATATTTAACTGGGCCAATGGAATAGCTGGCGGGACGTTGATGAATATTTGACTGAGTACAGCATTAGTCTATGTGTAATTGATTGTATGAAATTTGTATAGCGTAATATTTGAAATTTAAAATGTTCACAATCGTGTCAAAACATGCAAAAACAATTTTCTAGTTGGTGAGGTGGTTTTATTTATAGGGACGTGCAAATGTCTCGTTATTTTCTGACAGCAGAGTAGAATCTAAGTTATTGTGGGCTCATTTGACTTAGTTGTTGGCCGACAGTTCCTGACACGTCTTGAAGGTCTTTTTCAACCAATTACATATTCTTAACTATAAAATGTCCAATACCTTGTAATGCAGGCATACAAAGGTACGAATACACGAGATAATAATGTCACTGAGCATGTACGACTGATTATAGGTAAGTGAACTCTGAACTACTGTCAAATAATAGCGTGAAATTTTCACTTTTCTATTTATCACGTTCCCATTGATATGAAGTCAGAAAACTAAGAAAAATCCTTAACATTGAGGAAAAAATGTTGGTACATCTTTAAGACACTCTAAAAATCGATAAATGAATTTACGTTAATTTTATTCAGGTCTTAAACGTTTAGGTTTGAGTGCAAGGCAGTGCGTACAAAAAATTGTTAAGTAGGGAAAGGAAAATGTCACAAATTGAATGACCCACATGTCAGAATCCACTGTACTCTGTTCCATACAAATTGTCGGGGCTTAGTACACACAAGAAAGTGGATCTTAAAGCCATGGTCATTCATTTATTTCAAACAATTGCAAATAACTCGAATACTTTTTAACCAAATGCTTTGAAAAAATTTGAGACTATGTACATACATACGATACACAATTTTTCAGAGTTTTTTTTAATAATGTACTGTTTGCAAGCAAAAAATTAGTTTTCTTCATTTTGGCTAATTATAACCACAAAATATGTGATATTTCAGGGGCAAAAATCTAAAAATCCGTTTGGTGTATTGCAGCAGAAAAATTCAGTTATAAACGATGCTATATAAGTCTTAAAACTGTGAGAAAGAATTTTTGATTTATGTATTAATTTGCGTTAAAAAATACTTTCGAAACCATTGCAAAACTAAAAAGTGAGGCCTTAACATGCAAGTAATTTAACGTGTGAAATTTTCCTTTCCCTATTTGAAAAGTCATTCACTAACGTTTATTCTAACAAGTAGCGAACTATATTAAGTAATTGAAATGGAATACTAAGCAGGACTTTAAATAGGGCTCGTATAATTAGGAACGTCTTACAGCACTCGCAACGATAACTGGGGACCTGAATTCCAAATCACACTAACTCCAAAATTTAATAATTAGCAAAAAAAAAAAAAAAAAAAGATAAAATTTTTGTTTTGTGTGTTTATTTCTGTCTGAAATGTGTTACTAAAATATGTAAAATTATTGTATTTTGATTTGAAACACAATTAAGACAGATAAAAATGCACACGAAAAATATATAATATTTTATTGTTATTTCTTAAATTTTGGAGTTGGCATAGTTTCGAATTTGGTTCCCCAATTACTCTTAGAATTTATCTAACGCGCCTACATAGTCAGGTAAGTGGACTTACATTTCACAGACAGCGAGATCATCAGAAAAGGTAACTCACGATTTGACACAATTATCAGAACTGAGAAATGAATCGGCCATGGACTTTATAAGGAACCATCTCAGCATTCGTCTAGAGCGGTTTTGGGAAATCGCGGAAAACCAGAACCAGGACGGTGGGATCCGGAAACCTAATCCGGTTTCCTCCCGAATGTATTCACCGATGGAAAAATTATTCTTACAGAACACATTATATTCTTGTTTCAAATACGGCAATACTAGAATCGTAGTTCATTAGGCGTTGTTTATCCGTTAATTTGTACGGTTTTGTATCCGACAGCATTCTGCTTCATGTATTTTATATTTTATTTGTTATACTGGCCGGCCTCTGTAGCGTGGTCGGTAGCTTACCAGCCTAAGGCGAGAGAGGTCTTGGGTTCGAATCCTAGCATGGGCGTGGGTGTTTGTGTCAATTACTTAGATTTAAAAAGTATGTAAGCCGTCCTTTACTAAGCATAAAACTGGGGCATAAAAGCCGCTAAAATAAAACAAATGTGTTACAATGTTAGTGCTCTAGATCCTTCCTTGTCAGACAGTCAAGTTATTAAGGTCTACATGTGACCTACATTTCGTTTACGTCAGTGCTCTGTGTGTGTGTACGTATACATCTTGCGTTGTGCGAGGATAACAAGGACTATGCATTTTTAATATTTTAGCCTACTTTCTGAAAAGAAAAAGTACGCTTTTGAGGTCACCTTTCTGTCTGTGTGTGTGTGTGTCTGAATGTGTTTGTCTGTGTGTATATAGGTGTGCGCGTGTCCTCCCTGAAAACTTTTGAACCAGTGGACCGAATTTCATCAAACCTTGTACACATACATTTACTACTTTGTTATCTGACTTGACTTTAATATATTTTGTTTTCGCCATGTGGCGGCCATTTAAAATTTTTTTCGAAAAAATTAGATAGGCCTATCAAAGGAACCGTACTTTCAAATTTCATCAAACTTGATACACGTATACTAAATATAAAGCTGACTTGAATATTGACGTATTTAGTTCACTCTATGTTCATACTTTCAAAATGACTGCCATTTTTATATTTTTTAGTAAATTTTAGGAAATATTTTTCAGAATTTCACCAAACCTGGTACAGTACACATATACTACATGAATTTTCTGTAATTTATTCATCCTGTGTTAATATTTTCAAATGGTGGCCATTTTTATATATTTTTTGCATAGTATCCAATATCTTAGGAAATATTTTTCAGAACTTCACCAAACTTGGTACACATATACTACATACAAAGCTACACTTGAATATTGAGTAAATTGTTCATCCTGTTTGTATATCTTCAAAATTGTGGCCATTTTTATGTTTTCAGCATAGTACCACATGTCTTAGGAAATATTTTTTAGAATTTCACCAAACTTGGTGCACATATACTACATACAAAGCTGACTTTACTTTTGGGCATTTCGTTCATCCTGTGTAATAGTTTCAAAATGGTCGCCATTTTCATGATTTTAGCACAGTATCCGTTATCTTAAGAAATATTACTCAGAATTTTATTAAACTTGGCACACCTATACTGCATACAAAGTTGATTAGACTTTATTGTGGATCGTTCATTCAGTGTTCATAATTTCATGATTGTAGCCATCTTTATAGTTTCTGCATAATATGACATATCTGATGAAATATATTCAGCAAATTCATCTCACTTGGTGCACATACTAGGCCAACATAAAAAGCTGATTTTACTTTTGCGTATCTGGTTTATTATTTTTATCTTTATGATAGAAAGACATGCAAGACAATTTTTTTCTCGATTTTATTAAACTGGGTACCAATATATCACTTAGTAAGATGACTTATCTTACGTATATCTCTCTTGTCACATGTCTGAATCAATATCATCACTTAATATTCCTAGATGTACCTAAACGAATTTCACCCACTTTAAGAAAGTAAGCTTTTTCGTTATTGTGGCATATTTTTTTTTTGTATTTGATCCCGATTTCAACATTTATTAGTTCATTTTTTCGTGTATGTGTATATGTAAATATAAATAAATTATGTATAGTGAGCATCAACTTGCTTTCTCATGATCAGTCCGGTCGCCTGATTCTTGACTTTGCTTCACAGTTTTGAGAAATATGCTGACATGAAATATTATCCCCCTTTTATACGATTTCTGAGTATTTGTTTCGATTGATAAAACACACATGAGCCGAAACATAGAGTGCATAAAAGATAGGCCTAAATATTTGGTACTCGAGAATATCATTAGTGGACACAGGCGCAGTTCGCGCCTATAGATATGCTGAGCAGAGGTTCGGTGACAAACTTGTTTGACAGAAACCTAATGATGCCAGCGGCATCAAACTTAACGAGCGCGCTGCAGGATAAGTGGTAATGCCTCTGCAGTGAGCAGCCAGCAATCCGCAACATATTCCCGTCGGTGTTATATAGCTGACAATCCCTTTGTGCAAGTCGGCAGTGTCGCCCTTATCCCTCCCCCCACATGCCAGCTGAGTACTGCAGCCCCTTCAACAATCCTAACTGCTCGTGGGCTCGCATTGAATGGGAATTGTGGGTAATGAGAGCGATGAAGATCCTGTGGCAAGTCGGGGTTATGGCCCTCGTCTGCCGATACGGCCTCAAACATGTACAGTAGTGTAAGCGGAACGTGAGCACGTGCAGGCAGATATATTGTACACGGACAACACAGGAAATTCATAAGAAAAAATAGAGACATGTTATTTAATTTCAGTTCACGTCGATATGAGTGCTGTTTTTTCAGCAGTAGTACACTGCTCCATGTGCAGTTTTAGTTATATATATGGTTATTTATTAATTGAAATGTAAAGTTTATTTTAGAATACAGACACGCTCTTATAGCTATTGTCATAGAAAGATAAGGTGTTACTAGATTGGTGCCTCCTATGTTAACACCATTTGAGTAAATCTGGGCGACGCTATTAGTTTCTTCCAAACCTTAAATCAATAATGATCGTAAACAACAGGAAACCTGTGCTTTGAAGCCGATTTATCTTGGCAACAGGATGCACAACACTTCGTCATTTAATATGTACGTGTATCACAAACGGACGCCATTACAATTTTCAAATGCGGGCCATTGCGCCCTGCGCGAAAGCATAACACAGCACTAGCGCCTGCGGTTGGTCATGAAATTAAATGGACGGTCAACGAAAGCCCCTTATAGAGATAACACGCCCTGGCTATTGTTTTGGTAAGTTAAAATTTAAAACATTTATAAACACATTCTCATGCTATTAGCCTAAGAGAAATTCCATCGGTAATTTTATAACAACCCAGGAAAACAGAAAAATAAGAATATGAATATCGCTAGTGTTTCCAGTTCACGCCTTTAGTAACACGTCTTGCGCTTCAATAATGCTAAGAAGCTGTAGTTTCCATATTATCCTTTTTTACGATATTTGATGCAGGTCATCGAAATGTATTTTTTTACATATTATCCTTTTACGATATTTAATGCAGGTCAGCGAAATGTATTTAATATATTCATTGGTGAAGGCTTATGTAGGTAAGGTCTAGAAGGCAAAATTGACCGAATATGGCGACCTAAGAACATCTTGGGAACCAACGCGATGGCGGCACACTATTCGTTGCAACATGTTAGACTCGCGTTTGGGACCCTCGTTCTTTTCTCGGCTCCGGTCGTCCTGACTTCAGATTTTCACGGTTTTCCTAAATCGTTATAGGTTAATGCTGCGATGGTTTGTCAACATAGGTCATGACTGACATCTTACCTGATTCCTGACAAACGATGAACAATGAGCAATTTTCTTAACGCTAACAAGTATGGTATGAGATAAGTATGGAGCAGCGATGTAATTCAAGGACAACGTCCGCTACAATTTCCACGTGCGAAAATCGTTAACATCCGTTATGGGAAACGAACACTGATCACCGTGGAGTAATGCGACAAGTCTGACCTCTATAACGGCAATGAAGGGAGAGAATCATAAAGTTAGCTTCTGTCTCCTATCCTTAGATTGTGGTTTGAGAGATTCTGGTGATCCACTTTTAAAGTCTACGACGATCACCTTACTTGTCACGCGAATAATTTATTTGATAAAAAAATGTTACATCACAGGTAATCGTTGGTTTCTTCGCAGGAAGACATTGAAATATTTCATTTTTAGTAAACATTTAACAAATAAACATTTTCGTCACATATTCAGCTAATTAGTAATTTGTGTTTATCTTTTACTTTTGATATTAGGTTCTTCAACGATAAAATAAAACTTCCAAAGTTTCATGAAACGTATTCGTATGATAATTATTTTTATTTTCGAGGATAAACGTATGCCTACTACTGAGTTACAACAGTTATATGAGTAAAAAACCACAAAAATTAGGTGGATTTCCGCTGAGCGAAGAATCATTTCACAACTCGTATTAATCCGAAACTGAAAAACGTAAAACGTACTCCCAGAAGAAAATTCTCAATACCTCCTTGCTCACCAAGTAACACAATCATGTACGTTCCTGTTTATATATATGGGATTTGTTCTGCCAATGTATAGGCTACATAAAAATCTATACAATACATGCCATAAGGGTAAACTAGCAGTTGATGCGCTGCAGCGCCATCACTTGTGGCGAACTGGCGAGTTAGAGTAACATGGATCTCATAAAAACCTTCTCCATGAAAAATACATAGGCCTAAATGTTAAAGCTTTGGCCACAGCACTCAGAACCGTGTGAGCATGGTCTTATAAGTAGGTTCATGAACTTTTCGCGAAAAGAATGTTGCCCCACTTAGTTTCAATACCTTACGTGCACATCCTCAGCCGTGCTTCATTGTAATTGGTAGTGTGTCTGTGTGAAGTGTCATCTGTCATTTGACTGTACCATTCACAATAAGGTTACAGCAACACCACAAGTCTGTTATTTGCAGGTAGAAACTCAAGACACGTGAGTTAAAACATCCAATCAGTGACCAAGAAGAATAATTACAGATGTGAACGAATGGCACGTGACGCATTGAAAGAAAATGAAGCATAATTATTTTCACCAAAATTCATCAGCTCCACTGATGGGTCTTTGTGTTACCGGCCGATAATTGTTTCAGATTTTTTTCCCCGTTTATAGTGTGTGGTCTTGTCATTCATGAAGTTGGCACTGAAGCAAACTGGGGCAAAATTCTTCTCGCGGCTACGCTTGCAATTTTTTTTTGTCAGAGCCATGCAAATTTTCCGTTCTTTCCCGACAACAGACCTGACTCCAAGTTACTGTCTACTTATCTGACTTCTTTTGTTGGTCGGCCGGCACATCTGCAGCTCTGCTTCACGGTCAGTGATTCGCTGTTTTTTAACTCTCAACGTCTTGGGATTATACCAGCTAATCACACACGTCTGGTGTCGTAGTAACCGTATTCTCATTGGTACAGTCTAATGAGCTACTTCTCTTCACAGACTGTCAGTAGCCAAGCAGCAGAGGAGCAGATATGAACGTTATGATTAGGACCCGAAAAGATTTTTGCATCACTTTGTTTTAGTGCCTTACATGCGCACCTGCATCTCTGCTTCGTGGCCAGTGATTGGATGCCGTAACACCCAGCGTGTGGAGCTTAAACCCGCAAATCACAGACGTGATGTGTCACAGTTAACCATGTACTGATTGGCACAGTCAAATGAATAACAACTCTGCACAAAAACGCTCTGTCAATAGCCACGAAGTTGAGCTGCAGGTGTGCACATAAGGCACTGAAACAAAGTGGGGCAAAAATCTTTTCGCGAAAACTACCGGGCCCTAGGTATTATTGATACAAAAAGTAGCATAATTCTTATCACCAAAAATCACCAGCTTCACCCATCTGAATTCTGCTGTTGGCCAGCAGCATGTGTGAAGTACCTGAGGGACTATTTCACCCAATGAAGTAAGGTCAGCTGTAAAATGCTCAGTATCCTGTAGCGCGGGTACAGAAAGGTAAGTAGGCGCGCAGTCAACATTGTCATGGAATATGTTCAGTGTGAGGAGTACATGGCACTGAATCCTAACGTTCTCCATATAACAACGCGAAATTTGCACGCCTGTAGCTATAAAGCCTGGGGAGTGAGCAGCATCTCGCCAGGCAGCAGCTCAACGTATGTGTCCAGCAGTGTACCTGTTGAATAGCCACGAGCGTGCAGCGCGCAGTAGGATAGGGGAAGGGTGGAGGGGTTGTGGTTGTAGCGTTGTAAACCTCCTCGCCTGCAGTTATTAGCGCATGGCGGAGGCTTGCCGCTGGGATTAGCAGCAAGGTTGTAAGTTACAGGAAACGAGGGTAAATGTGGGCGCGGGATATTGCAAGGCGAGGAGAACGGCTATTGAAGGCTGTCATCTAGGGGACGAGCACCTGCGACCCTGCTTCCTTCAAGCACCTTCAAGCTCGCATTTTTTAAGGATGAAAATTTATGCAAACGTTTTGTGAACACACAGATTTTCAGGAAATAGATTTCCAACGCTCTTTGCAGTGCTTTACGCAAGTATTTCCCATGCGTGCATATTGTCAGTTACAAGTAAAGAGGCGATACTAAAGCATTCTTGGTTATTATGAATATGAGTTTGGCTACGTGAGTTAGGACATATGTGAAACATAAATCTAAGTAGATTTTGGAAGTTAAATTACAAATATATACCTTCTTCTATCGCGGCCATTATAATAAAGGATGCTAATTTATTTTTTAACAAAAATAGTTGAAATTTACTGTTCATATTACGAAATGATTGTCTAAAGTCATGGAACCCAAATGTTTTAAGTATAATGTATTCATTGATTGCGGTGTACATTCCTTACGACTGTTCCAATTAATTTAATTTTGTTTGTTTCCTCTGCACTTTTGTCAAGCATGATGAGCGAACAAAAGAATACTGTCTGATATTAAGAGCGCTGAAAACATCGATTAATTTTTACGCTTTTTTCGAAGCCAATATGGATAAAATACTCAATGACAATCCTAGATAATAGTATTTAAATGCTCGAGGTTCCGGCGTCAGAGATTGTGCCTCAGAAGTTCGTAACACTGGACACAATTTTGTTTGAAACGTTGGCTAAAACTATTGTCCAGGATTGCTATTGTTTAATTTTCGCAAATTGGCTTGAAGAAACCTACAGTTATAGATTAATGCTTTTAGCGTTGAATTATGTACCACGCCCTCTTAAAGTAAGGATTTCTTTAGTTGTTCAGCGATGACGTGCAATGTGAACTGCAAACTTTGTCAACAATAAAGGACGTGTGTGGTTGTTTATTTGGGCACGCCCGACTCATATTTGCCACTGCCCAACATATTCTGCAACGGATTTTCTCGGGGTACTTGCGCTCTATCCATAATCAGCGGCGGCTCGTGGGTTGTTGCCAGGAAGAGCACAAGTCGCCGATAACTGTACACTCCTGTGAACGCGCCGTCGTATACCAATCACTAAGGGCGGGAATTTTTTGTGAAAAGATTTTTGCCCCACTTCGTTTCTGTGCCGTATGTGCGAACCTGCAGCTCAACTTCATGGCTATTTGCAGAGTGTTTTTGTGCAGAGTCGTTATTCATTTGACTTTGCCAATCAGTACACGGATAACTGCCAAACATCAGATCTGTGATTTGCGGGTTTAACCTCCACACGCTGGGTGTTACGGCATCCAATCACTGACCACAAACCAGAGATGCAGGTGCGCACGTAAGGCACTGAAACAAAGTGCTGCAAAAATCTTTTCGCGAAATTTCCTGTCTCTACCAATGACCATGAAATATCTACTGGCTACTTATTATGTTGTTATCAGTCAGTAATAAGCGGCACCTACATACCAGCGTGTTAGGGCTGTAGCGTCAACTAGCGCACAACCATATACAGTTCTCTGCTACTTGTGCCCTCCCTGGCAACAATCCACGAGCCGCCATTGATTTACTTGATCGTACAGTTTAGACTTAGCTTTCTTTCATGAAACCAAGGTTTCTGAGAACGTCATTCCATAGCCGAGGACCTAATTAACAATATTTTTCATTACATAAGGTCGTAAACCTTTGTACTCATACTAGAATACTACGATCGTTTGACCAGTTACCACAAATGATTTAATATCTTCATGATTAATTTTACAAATATAACCGCAGTTTCTGTATGAAATGATGACTAGTAGTAATCTACGTTCGAAATGTCATTATACTTAACTGTTTCAAAAGAAACGAGTCTTGCATGCCGTTTTGCGTTCCTAAAAATATCATACAGTTATGGGCGAGGGACATTTGTCAACTCAAATTTATTAGATTGAAGAATAAAACATCTTCTTTACTTTAATCACTACACTCAGTACTTCTAATGTATAGTACTAGTACACTACTTAAAACGTTAATTAATGCACATTTTTCTCACAAGAAGCAGTCCTCAAACCACATCAGTAGAGAGGATGATTTATCGCGGGAAAACTTGACAGTTTGCTCTGTTTCAACGCACGTTCGGTTTACCAGAAGATGACTGGCTTTCGCTTTTATGTGGAGTTGTTGCCCTATTTGACTGAGCCTATAAGAATCCCGCTATTGTAATATTTGATGCCTATTATTGGTTTGCAGACAGCTACGTTGTGTCAGACGTACATCACCTAATCATATGTGTTGTAATTAACTACAGCGTTTTCAAGGGTATGTTGGCAAAAAACACTTTCGCGATATATCATTAGAGGTACGTAAATTTCGCAGATACAGTCCAGGTCAGGTTGAACGCCAATTATGTATACTTCATTGTCATGTCTGTGACTTGCTGGCGGCTGTTACGAAACGCGTTTGACTACTGCAAGCCAGTAGTAAATAAGGAAATAATGCGAAGTGCTATCGCTTGCTACCTGCTTGTACGGTTATAAGTCAATAGATAATCGATTGTGGCCAGTGGGTGTATAGGACTGACAAGTCTAGGCTGTTGCCAGACCGCGAAATTGACGTACCTCTATATATTATCATCTCTACACATCAGTAACATAACACTTGTTGTTAGGGACTGAAAGATTTCGCGAATTCAATGACCTGTAGGCTAGAATCAATTGTACTATGCATACTCAAGCCCCGACTATTTGTTCACTAACTGCTACTCAGTGGAACAGCCTATAGGTCATTGAATTCGCGACATTTTCCAGTCCCTACTTATAATTAGAGACATGCAAAATTCGCGTTATCATTTGGTAGCAGACTAAACTTCACTTTCCTATACATAACAGATCATAATTTGCGATTCAATTGGCCACGAACTTTTGTGTGTTGTCAATTACGTGTGTCACGTCTTTACAGAGATTGGCCGCCCTACAGTGTAAGCAATCGCCGTGGCAAGTCACGACAATATCGGACATCTGGAGACGTCGAACTAGCCTATAGTCACTTGGAGTCTAGTCAGCTGGCAAAAAATAACGCGAATTTTCCAGTCCCTACTTATAATGTCTGGTTCTAGAACTTTCTCATTAGTTGCAGCATAGAGGCGATGATTTTTGGTGAAAAGAATAATGCAACATTTTGTTTCAGTGCCTCACGTTCACATCTGCAGCTCTGGTACGTAGAAATTGGCAGCGTGCATTCACGTAGAGCCGTCACTCGTTCGACTGTGCCAATGAGAATGACGTCACTGCGACACCACCCGTCTGCGTTTTGCGAGTAGGTACCAAATATGTTGAGAGTTAAAAACAGCCAATCACTGACCATGAAGCAGAGCTGCAGATGTGCGCATAAGGCACTGAAACAAAATGTTGCATAATTCTTTTCACCAAAAATCATCGCCGCATCCCAGCAAGTCTGATCTTCTTCTCCGTCCCACACATGCAACTGTACCATCTACGTCTACACTGTTGCCAGCTCTTCTACCGCCCCACAATAGATGTCGCTGCACTGTCGGCACCGGCTGACCACTGCGTTGCTTCCGCTCCTCGTCGCCGACTTCGCTGCCACTGCGGTTACGCATTTATAAACTTTAGCATTTGACTTTAACAAATGACTTTACGATAGCTTTCAATACATCGATTCTTGTGAAGTCATACACAACGGAGTCGGCAAAGTAAGTCAAGCAGTCTTGACTCTACGTTTTCGGAAAAATGAAAACCTAAAAGTCAAAGTCAAGGTGGCCGTTTGCAGAGAACCAAATTATATGTTCGTTATAACGCAAACAATTTATTTCGGAGTATCGTTTAATTTTGCAGTACTGACATTTCTTTAAAAGTAAACCAAATGTGTCTTAAATGCACTTGGAATACACTGCAAATAGCGTTTCGTAATCGATAGAAATGTTGTTTTTTGTGGATATATTTTTTACAGTGTGGCAATCATCTTAATAACTGGACCTTATTTTCGGAATATTTATGTGATATGTTTTTATGGCAAATATGTAATATATTAAAGCACAGTGTTTCCGTTTAAATACTAAGGCTTCTCAATTGTTTTACAACCGTCGTTACTTAAACTTTAAATCTGTATTGTGAACTAACGAAATACTTTTAAGTAATGTCAAACGTAAAATACAATACTAAACTTTTCAATAGTTAATAGGCCTTAACTCGCTTCTCCGATTCTTCCCGATCTCACGCATAGACTAAGCGCCAAACAATGACTGACTGCCCATTCGGCCTCGGCGCGCTGAGTTTATACCTAGCTGTGACACCATCCCGATCATTCTCGCAGCTCGGTGATGACACAAGCTGACCCAGAAGTTCCCAGGTGCAGCCAAGCTTTCATTACCGTCCCGGAGAGTCGGAAGAGCACACACTTCAAGTGGATCTAACGATATCAGTTAGCGCATAATCCTGTAGACTGCTAAACTGATGTCACGGGGAGATGAGTAGCTCCTAGCGTCGCCCAGAGGTGGAGGTAGGGGAGGGGGCAATCCAAGTGGTGCGTCGCGCATTACGCGAGCTGTCGGGAGCTATTTCGTAAGAATATTTACCCTGGTGTCTAGTTCATTTAAGTTCTACTATGTTGTAGATAACACTGCATTTAACTTTTAGATCCACTGAATTTTTTTTGAACTTTTATTAAAGTCGTCTAATTCAGCCTTATAAAAAATCACACAGTTGTATTGCAGTCATCTACTGCTTAGATCTTGACGTTTATCAAAATGACAAAACCCAAATTCAAAATACGTGTTAATCCGCAAGTATGTAGTAAAACTGCTTAAATAGCAGTGTACAAAACTGAAACACATAAATTAGGAGGTGACTTTAGCAATTATTTTTACTCTTATCATTAAAATTTAATTTAGTCAAAACAATTTTTTTTTTAACTCAGGGAATTGAAAGTTGAATTCTCGTAATTTAATATTTGAAATATTAGTTTAACAGTAAAATCAACAAATAGCGGTACATAATTCTTAATTTAATAATAATGTAATCATTTGTGTTTGATCTCAGTGATGTTAAATCAATACCTCGAATAATTTTATTTTAAATATTCACAACCCTAACTGCAGTCCAGGCATGGTTAGCGTAGTGGGTTATTAGACCTCGAGAGAGAAGTAGGAATTCCCTGGAAGCGCGTTCCGCAGATCGTTTAGGAGCGCTTCTCGCGGGACATATCCGCACACGAGGCTTCTACAACATCGTAACGAAGAACACGTGTCAGTGTTCACTCCTAAATTCTTCTTCTTCCTCTCCCCACCCTGAGCATCTTCAACTTCACCACAGCTTTCGCGTGTGTTAATCTCGTGTGTAGGGGGAGGAGAACTAGGGGAAGCAGCAGTGTGCGGATATGAGCTACGCGAGTTACACAGGCATGCACAGAAAGTACTGGGAAACACGTGGATGAACAACCGACCATCTCAACTTTTTCCTAGTACTTTTTGGGTTTTACTGCTTGTAATTAATATTTCTTTCGTGAATGGTGAAAACAGCCAAATCGAGCATTTCCATCGTCATTTTTAAGGGAGCAAATTTAATTAAAGAATGTTTAAAGCACCATAAAAACACTTTAATTTCATTATTTAGCCATAAAATGGCAAGGTCACTTGAATTATTTTAACCAGTCGCCCATGGGCGTTGAGGAAGCAATGTCACGTTACTATAATCTATTATCAAGGCAGCTCGACACCTCATGACAGTTAGTGCTTCGTAGAAGGGGATGTTCACTTGTTACCGCCAACATGCACCACTAAGAGTTGACAGTTTGCGTAGTTAAAAACTTGGTATCGTTGTAATAAGAAGAAATACAGCTATTTAAAAAAATGTCCGGAAAAAATTGTTTTTGTTCTGTATTATACCAAAGCTGTCACTGATTTTCCATATAAAATATTTAAATTTCAGTATTTTATTAATAATACACTAATACGTTCATTTCCGTTTTCATAAATATAAGCGTGTAGCCCATAGGATTTATTTCAGTGTAAATTTCCTCAGCAAGTATGTTAGTTTTCGTTGGGTAGACTCTGCCTTGACACACAAATGTTGATCTTGACATGCCATAACGGGAACAATATACACGGTAGAATGTTCCCGCGATACACCATCATTTGAAGGGCTTAGATTTATAGTGTTGTAAGTCAGTTACAATAGTTTCCAGGTAAACATTTTTTTTTGTAATAACATGCAAAATGCAGTACATTCTTGTAATACTAAAATGGAACGCAGAAATCCAGTTAAGACCTTGTTACGGAGTTTTGCAGTGATTTCAAAAATATTTTTTTTATTGCTACCTAACACTCATATAAAAATTTCGCTGCACAGTTTTGACACTTATATGTTATAATTTGTAGCTGAATTTTTTTTGTAGAATTATACTGAACGGTTTTTTTTTTTTTTTAGATTTCATTACCCAAAGTACCACGTTTTTCGTCGTGAAAATAAGCAAAAATGAAGGAAATTATTTTTTTGCTGGCGAATGGTACATTATTTAAAAAACGCGCCCACAGTATTGTGCATCGTGTGATTGCACGTTGACTCAAATTTTTTCAAAACTTTTGGTTAAAAGATATTTGAGTTATTGGCACCAGTCTGAAAAAAACTCTGGAACAAGCCCTTAAGAGTGAAATATTTGTTACAGAATATTATTTTTCAATAAGGTATCTCGGGGGAAGATGCCAGTCTTACTGTTTTTTTATGTTCAGTTGTTTATTATTTAAACTGGTTTTAAAAACACCTGTAGTTCGTTACTGACTAACACAAATGTCCAACAAAGATTGTATCCAACCGTAATTTTTTACTCAATAAAGTCATACATTATGACTTTAAAATTCCTTAGATGTTGCATGTTAACCCGAGGCCCTATTGGCGACCTACAGCTCGCTAGGCTCCCACTCTGATTGACCAGACCTGCCGGTCAATCCAATTTCATATCATCAGCCATCTCATCTTCCAAATTCTCACGCATGTTTTTCTTAAACTAATTCCTCTATTCCAGAGCCCTATCATTACTAACAAGCAGTAATTCCCTGCGCGTGTCTGTCGCACAGCTTTTCCCAGTACCCTAAACTATAGTACTGGTTTTTCTGTGCCCTTCCCATTCTATACTCTTGCTCACTTCGGGGTGTGCATATGGCCTCAATTGCGGCCATATTCTCTAGACAACCCTGCTCTGCCGCGATGCATGCCTCCTCTTCTCCAACTAACAGCCTAGCCTTGAGACACGTTCAATCCCTACCTCCTTCGTTATTAGCGACTAATGCTTGCCGGAGTATCCACAGACTGAGACGGGGTACACGCTGACGTGGCGGGATATGGGAGCTTGTCAGAAAAAAAAATCTTAACCCTAGTTACCTTATGTGAATAATATGAATAAAAATGACACGACTTAAATAACTGAGACTTACACCATTATGAAGCTCAGCCCCTCATTTCTGACAGCGTAACATCTCCTGGGGTGAGATGTAGTTCACTGTTCATCCAAATACTATGCATAACTTCTTCCGTCGCTGTCGCCCGGTGGCGTGGCGGTCTGCACGAGTACCTCCACAATGTAACGGACGAGGAGCCGAACCCGCGCGGTCCTAATGGAATATTTGCATGAGGGCGAGGTTTTAATAAACGCGGGCGGGACGAATTCTCCCCTCCTCCCAACACGCTGAGAACTGTCAGCGACGAGGGCGCATCTTCACGCCGGGCACATACAAACTGCCGAATTATCCGCAGCAACAGGGGAGGGTGTTGGTTAGCGTCCCCGCACACACACACACACACACACCCCGCACACTCTCGTCGCCCACGCCTAATGGGGAAATGATGACGTGTGTGCGTGTGAGTATGTCGGAGCGCAGTCGCATTGTTTCGGCGACAACACGTCGGCGATTGAGGCCGGGAGGGAAAATAAAAGAATACATGACACGAGTTCGGAAAATAGTTGGGGAAACGGGTGCTCCACCAAGTTGAATCGTACCCCTCTTTTATTATTTAGAACCACGTTGGACCTTTTGTATCAGGACGTCTGCTGATTGATTGTGAATACAGCGGACGGTCCAATGAGAACCTTTCCATCTAACACCCTCGTTTTTTTATATAGTTTTTTTTTTTTTCGTGTTGCATTCATTTCAACTCGTTCGGCGTTTGAATACGAGTAAACAAGGAAAAATTAAAAAAAAAAAAATGCTAATGTATATATCCTACGGTGGACGACGTATGGTTAAGGGGCCCGCCTCGTTGTCATAAAATCACACTGCAGCGTTTTTGAAGAGTAAGTTTTACACCGAAACTAATACACGTGTGTTCACGCCGTTTGTCTACGAAAAGAACACACACTTCAGGCGACTGCCCTTAAGTACTTTCAAGACAACACACGTATTAGAAATCCCCTTTTAGGGCACGTCAAAATGGGTTAAAACGGGGTTTTCAATCTGCTATAGCGGAAAATATACTAGTCGAATACATGTGAAACCACTTAAGGGTAGTGCATTGGACTTTAGTAAAGTGATTTCGTAAATAAAACAACAGTGTCACCACTTAAAGTCCCATAGGAAATTTGTTTTTTCGCTAAGACTGCACGCCTTAAGCGTAGAGGCGACGCACCGTTGTATGGCCCATACGGCGTCGCCCTTAGCACCATACCTCACTCACACAAACACATGTGCCACGAGGCGGGCCCTGTGATTGTGTGTGAGAGGCAGCAGAGGTAAGAGTGCCGTTGACCGGCGTTTTGTAAAGCATTATCTCCTCTCCGAGCAAGACACTCAGCTCGCGTGCAGTGCTTTACTATTACACTTTACCCTACCGAACTTTAAGTAGTGGTCACATTATTTTATTTGTGAGCATCGTAGTTGAAGGTCTAACGCTTCTTTCAATTGTTGTGTTTTTCGAATCCGGTTGTAATGTTCCCTGAAACGGGAGACTGGAAAACCCATTTTTGGCTACTTTAAGGGGCCAGAAAACGATGCTCTAGGAAACGCTCCGAATATTTAAAACTTTAGCGACATAGTTTGAAGTGTGTGTTCTTTTCGTAGCTATACAAGTATAACGCGCGTTAAATATTTTAGTGAAAAAAGAATAGTCGTAACTCGTTGTAACGCATTTGAAGCGCAGGTAGGGAGGTCCGACGTCATTCTTGCTGTGTGAGATATTTGGTCCGTTTCTAACGAACGCGATGTTGACGAGATTTCAAGGGGTACGGAAATGTGCAATGTCGATTGGACAACTTAAATACTCAATCACCATTAAAATCTGAAATACTCATCAAATTCTGAGATTTTTTTGCCGACTAGATATTTTATCAGCGGACGTTTATTTATGTAGCATTGTGCGGCAAAATGCTTATTGTACTTTCGAGTAAAAAATTAAGAATATATATATTTTTTTAAATAAGATCTTGAAACCACAAAATCTACTAAAATTTTAAACTGACATTTTTATAAATTTTAATACAATAATATCTAGGTGTCTATAATAACAGAATTTTAAAAATATTTGTGTTTTGATTTGAAAATAATTTTACTATCTCTGCGCGAGAGGTTTACGGGCATTAAAATTGTTTTAAAATCAAAACGCGAGTACTTTTAAAATGTGGTTATTATAGAGACCTAGATATTTACATACTTAAGATAATGAAAATGAATGTTTTCCATATTTGTATATTTTGTGGTTTCAAGGCCTTTTTTTCTAAAAACAGTTTTTAATTTTTTACTCGAAAGTGAAGCATACTGCCGCACAGTACTACATAAATAAACGCCCGCTGATAAAATATCTACTCGGTAAAAAATCTGATCGAATTTTGATGAGTAGTTCAGAGTTTATTGGCGATTGAGTATTCCAGCCGCCCGCTCTACATCCTACCGTTCCATACCCCTTAATAGCCCTACTTACCTGGGTAGGAGTAGTAGCTTGCAGATTGACAGTTGACAAACCGACTTTCAATCATGCCGGGTATTTAGCGATTCCTAGGTGTTTAATTACACGGAGGACCAGCAACCATCACTTTGGTTACACGTAATTCGCGGGCCGACGAGTCACACACTTGTCCGTTTCCTGGAGACACCGGAATAATTCTTGTATAATGTATGAAGAGTAAAGTGACTGGGTGTGCACGGATACCTAACCAATTAAGTGTGCACGGATACCTTACTCCCGCACGGCCATACAAGCCGGAGTCCATTTTCTCGCTGACTGTTTTACATACATACGTCCAACATAACAAAACAAAATTTCCCAAACACTAGGTCAAAAATTATGGATACGCTAAGGGTGGTCCAGATACACACTCCACACATATGTACAAACTGTTGTCATCTATATGCACAAGTCTCTAAGATGGCCAGCATTATTTCTGTATTTTAGATATTCTTGTACTACGGGTAAATGATTCAGTGGAATATTGTGGACATACGCCATTGTAGTGCTATGTCATATCAGAAAACCAGGAGTGAACCAAGAAAATCAATATAGAAAAAACAAGCAGAATATTCTGAAGTAAAAACCTGTATAAATGACAAAACCTAAAAAAAAAAAAAAAAAAACAAGACAAATTGTATCAAATCACTGAAAATACAAAACATAAAACAAATAGAAAAAAACCGAGAAAACTCAGAATACTACAATAACAAATTATAAACTATATCCATTCGTTGTAATGATAAAAGAAAGAGGTGCTCCTAAAGCACCAACACTGCCCATCTTCATTTCGAAAGGCAAAAACAGTATTCGTGGGTAATTATGTATTATGTTTAGAGATTATGGACATGGTATGTCACGAAAATTGTTTGCTCCAGCATACTCTTTAAATCACTGTGGTTTCTTGCGATATGTATGACTGGCTGTTGTACGTCTGACACAATGTAGCTGTCTGCAGATCAGTAATAGGCTTCAAATATTACTATAGCGGAATTCTTATTGGCTTAGTCAAATGGGGCAGTAGCTCCATGTACAAGCGGACGTGCGTTGAAACCCAGCAAACAGTCAAGTTTTCCCACGATGATCCATCTTCTCTAATTATGTTATACTAGACACAGTAACAAGTATATGCTTTATTCAAAATTTTCGTATTGGGATTATGCCTATATGAGGGTATCCTTAGTAACTTTTCTTTTGCTATTTATTTAATAGGTACCTTGCGGCATTACTTATCGCTAGAGGTGAGGGTTTATCGCAGGAAAAGTGACTGCTTGCTGGGTTTCAACACATGTTCAGCTTACTAGAAGATTACTGGCGTTCACTTGTACTTGTAGCTGTTGCCCTATTTGACTCAGCCAATAAGAATCCCGGTATTGCAATATTTAATGCCTGTTATTGGTTGGCAGACAGCTACGTTGTGTCAGATGTACATCACCCAATCACATATGTCGCAAGACAAGGCAGTGTTTTGAAGGGTATGTTGGCACGAAACATTTTCGCGATATACCATCACTAGGGACCCATATTTTTCGCGAAAAGAATTTTGTCCCAGTTTGTTTCAGTGACTAACGTACACATATGCAATTCTGTTTTATTGGCAGCGTGTCTATGTGAAGAGCCGTAGCTCATTTGGCTGAGCCAATTACAATAACGTTCCTGAAACAACGCACGTGTGTGATTTGCCGGTAGAATCCCTAGGTTCGTGACAGTTAAAATATCCAATCACTGACCACGAAGCAGAACTGCAGATGTGCGCAAGGCACCGAAATAAAGTGGGGCAAGATTCTTTTCGCGAAAAACAGGGGTCCCTAACCATCACCTCTACTTATTGCATCAACAGAAAACAGAAAATGCAATAAAAACATTTGTTGAAACAATAGTTAGAGAAAAATAATAATTTTGATGTTTGACGACTTCAGTTTCACCCCTTCATTGGTTTGCGGACATAGGCCTTCTCAGTTGTAAAACAGGTGATATTCGGGAGAACCTCGGTAGTCAAAAGCAATTTAGCTGACAAAAAAAAAAAAGGCCAACATATACAAAATAATGCTGTGAAATATATGATATTTAATAGAAACTATGAAGAAGATGGGATTTTTGGCGACGATGTTGTATTTTGGCAGTATAGGATAAAGTAAAAAACGAAGAAATACGGAAGAAAGTGAATAAATATACCATACTAACTGATACAATTGAAACAAAATGTTTGAAATAGAGAATGGACATAAAATATGTTGTCAAGCTGCGCATAAATATTCTGGGAAAATAGACCTCACATTTAGAGGAACAAAAAATATTTTATGGGCGTAGGTCTGAAAATGCACCGTTACTGTACTTGCAATACATGATGTACGGTTTTAGGTGCGGGTTGGATCATGTTGTGGCATGTCATTACGGCAGTGCTGTACATTGTACACTACTCCGCTATGTGACTGTACCATAAACACTAGGAATAAGTATGTACAGCAGCCGCGCTATGGATCGTACGTCATGTATGCGAACTGTAGTGCAGAGAAACGGCGAGTTCTCGGATCTATGTCCATAAAACTATTTTTGTTCCTCTAGATGTGAGAATTTTGTCCCAAAATATTGACATGCAATTTGACAACATTCTGTATATCAATTACGAGAGAAAATATGGCATGGGAAGAACATGGGAAGATTGCGTGAAAAATGCTATGACTGCAAGGAACTTACAAAATTATGACTGGAGAGATCAAAACCGACGGTAACTAGGATACAAAAATGACTTTAATGTTGTTAACAATTCGCGAGAAACATAAAAATATATTTCTCAAATATTATTATCTAGCGAGATACTTAAAAATTACGTATAGCATTAGGGAAGAATTCAAGCAAATGTCCATTATATATTGTTTTTCTTTACTCAAGAAGACAATCTGCTTGAACCAAGCAAACAGAATCACACAAAAAAATGTGGTCCCTGACTCATCTCTGCGGGATGTAGTTTTAGCATGCTGGGCTCCAGATTTAACTTTCATGATTCTCAACTATCTTTTCAGATTTGCGTGACAGTTATAATGACGAATACAGGCCGTAAATAAAAACCATAGGTGCGGTCGAAGTTAACGACTTCTCGTTTCTTACACAGGACTAATTAATGTACGACACCATATCAAGACACAGGAAGATAAAAAGAATTTTCGAACTACCGCTGGACTTGTATAACCGACTTGAATAAAGGGCAGTCCGTATATCCTGTTCACAGCAAAGCGAGTACTTTCAAAAAATTTCTGTTAAGAATAATATAATTAACAACGTTATTTCTGTGGCGGCCTTACGCTGCTAAGTTTGTTTATTACTTGTTTTCATAGTGGTGGGAAGACTCAACTTGACTAAAAAAAATTCTTAACTCCTCACTTCAGCATCATGACTAGCCTGTACAACTTAACAATGTTCTTGAGAGAAAAATTCGTTATAAAATGGTCTTAAGGCCAGGGGCTTTCATTCATTTCAAACAATTGCAAATAACTCGAATAGGCTATTTTTTTTAACCAAATGCTTTGAAAAAATTTGAAACTGTTTACAGTCATACGATACACAATTCTGTCAGATCATTTTTTTTAAAATAGTGTACCGTTTGCTAGCGAAAAAATTACTTTGCTTAATTTTGGCTTATTTTGACCACAAAATATGTGATATTTCAGGGGCAAAAATCTGAAAATCAATTTGGTGCATTGCAACAGAAAAATTCAGATACAAACGATGATATATACATCTTTGAACTGTAAGAATGAATTTTTGATATATGTATTAATTTTCGTTAAAAAATATTTTCTATACCACTGCAAAACTAAAGAGCGAAGCCTTAAATACTACTTCATAAACGGGTCGGCTGGGGAGGGGGAGGGAGAATAAGAATTATCTGAAATACGACAGAAGATCATTTTAATGTATATATTTTTTCTCATTATTTGCGAACGTTGTCTATTGTATACGTATACTATACATTCCGCCATTAAAAACTCTAACTTGTTTTTTGTATAACAGGTTTAGCTATTCTTTATCTGTTACAATTTCTTTAGTACTGTTGTAAAACTATTATTTTACTTATATATTTTACATATTATTTATAGTGTAGGGTGGCTGTAGCCAGAGGTTGGCATTTTATAATGAAACTATTTCAGTGGTTAAGTTAAGGGTGAGGGTTACGGTTAAATGAATTATGTTAGTTTAATTATGGTGGCTTTACTCTACATAAGTTAGTTACAAAGTACTACACGGTTGTACTACATAATTTAGATAGGAGGGGAGCGGCTGTTTAAGTAATTACTTGTTCTACTCAATGATGGGCGACCCTTTGGACACCTTAGACCTCACCGTTAGCATGATGCCGGAGGCTGATGATGATTGTGTCGGCTATCGACGGACGGCGGCACGTCGTGGGTCTCGACCCAGGACCATCCTGGCGAAGTGGTGACGGCTGGAAGGCTTGAAAGAGACAGACCCCGATTCCCCGATACATTACATTATATTGATACACTTCAGTGCCTGTGGGGAGAATCGCTGAGGCCCTTGTCTTGTGCAACCCCTGACCTGATTGCACTGCCGTCGTCGCTAGCCCGTCCTCCAGGCGAGGCTCTAATCATAACATTGCCTCCAAAGTTACCAAAATGATACGTCCCCGTATCATAAGGGTTGGTAGGATCTTGAGATAGCAAACATTCTGTATATGGTTCAGTATGTGCTCTGGCAGTATTGTGGCAGTAGGATATGGAATACGGTTGCTTCTTCAGACGGACAGCTAAAGGTAAAGGATCTGCCTTCGTCTCTTGCAATTCTGCTGTTTGCATTCGGTCAGCGCCGAACTTTGCTGTACTGCTGAAGGTGAAGGTTTGATTAGTGGCCTTGGGTTATAGCTATGACGTGCATATCTTCTTCGCGGACGCGGCAGACTACTACGAGTGTAGGTCGCGATACACGCAGCCTTTTCTTGACGGTAACTGTTCTGAATGTCCATGTATTGGTGGGTCTAACTAGTATGCCTTGTAACATTTCGTTTAGTTAGTAAAAACTGAAATTTAATTGCACACAAATAATATTAAATTATTAAAGAAAATTTGCAAATAATTTACGCTCCCCTCGCACAAAGAGTATTAACTTTTGCTGAAAAACGTAACAGAGTTATCACAGTTTACTACAGTCTACATTTACAGATCGGTGTATGAACTATATTTAATGGCCATGATAAGGTTTTATAGCGTGGATTGAGACGGAATAGTTTGAAATTTAGGAGTATATTTAATTATTACTGTAATAAATAAGTAAAAATCTGTCCAACAGAATAAAATGGTGCACCATTCCTCCTAAATTTCAATCAAAGGGATAGAATTACAAGGAACTTACACTGACTTAACACTAAATAATATTATGTAAGTATTATAATGTTCTTTTAACAAATGTGTGATGACAATAACTGGTATTATTAAATCGCAGTGTTACAAAATTTTACTTTTTGACTACTAGATACTACTACATTCAATATAAATTATGTTTAATGTCAATTATATTTATATATTTTTATGTAATTCTAAAATACATATTTTTGTAGTATGAATGATACAATTTCCAAGCGAAATACATAGTTTTTTTTTATAATTACGGGTTACAAATGTTTTAAACAAAAATTCTTAAACAATTGCTAATATTTCTTTGTTCTTTCTTCTTTGTTCGCGTTTTTAGGCCTTTTTTCTGAATATTTTATGGTATTGTATTACTTTTATAATGGCTTTAAAAATTAAATTGACTTCAAAACAAATACTGCGGTACATATATTAAGTAAAATGTTTAATTTTTAATTGAATAAATATACTTTTTTTTCGTGAGCTCACTTGTGAATGTAAATATATCATTTACACTTATATAAATAAAAATTATTTATTACATACTTGATATTTGAAATATAATACTTTGCGTGGAATGAATATTTTCTCTTAAACTGTTCTTAATACTGTTTTTACATACGTTTGAGATAGATTGCCGAAGAAAATTTTTCTCGAGTTTGTATTGTGTTATGTGTGTAATTGTTTTTGTGTAACGGTCGACCGTGATGTGTACGTGTTTGTAAGTATAGAACTGCTGGTGTTACCTGAGACTGTAGAAAACATGCGTGGAATGAGAGAACCTGGTGTGAGCGGTTAGAGGCTAGCAGAAAGTTGTGGTAGGTGTAATGGCTGCTGGCTCAGGTCAATGTTGGCAGCGCTGCTTTTGTTTTCGCCGGCTGTTGTCGGATGACCATAGGTCAATGTTCTGTAGGCGTCGATCTGGATCTGGCCTGGCTGTAGTGCCTGGTGACCTGCAACTTAAAATTTGGGTTTAAGTTCATGTACTAAATTTTTTTTTCTGAAATTTTGTCTTGAAAAATACAGACATTCATTCAGTTATTACACATATCAATTTTAATAATTTTATTTATTAGGTAAATAAAAACTCTCCCTCCTTATGTCACAAAATTTCTAATTTAATGTCCGAAATTGGTCTGCTCCTATTGACATATTACTGAGTGGGAATGTAAAATTATTATTATTATTATTATTATTATTATTATTATTACTATATAATGCCGTCACTATATTGACGTGTTAAATATTCTACAAAAATTATTTAATCAATAAATTACTGTTTAAATTAATTAATATTAGGCCTACCTACTGTGTGTTCGCCTGCTGGAACATTTATTATGTAATTATTATTAACTTATTTTAACTGAACGTATAGATCACTGTGATAAGTATATTAATATAACCTACTGTGTGTGCGCATACCGGATTATTTATAATTTTATTATTACTATTATTAAATTATTTTAACGGTACCTATGGATTACTGTGATAAGTATATCAATATTACGTACTCTGTGTGCGTATACCAGATTATTTATAATTTTATTATTATTTGTAACTGAACATCTGGATCACTGTGATAAGTATACTAGTTGTAACATAAATATTATACAAATATGTATACCTAAGCAGTCAGGGGAAAAATACAGATAGATATAAGTAATATATAATAATTAACAGAATAACGAAAGACAATGGACTCGGACACAAAAACTGCACTCATGACTCATTTCAGAAAGGCGACCAGAATACTCAGGTACCTGGACATAGACAATGTGTCGCTTGCCTACCCCCACATTGACAAGGGCTCCCAACGCATCCATGGACGTACACTATGGCCTGATTAGCCACAGCACCAATAGGGCACAAAGGTGGTCTCTCTAGGGCAAGGCACCACTCCTCCCAGAGACCAAAATCGTACGTCACTACGCGCATTTCGCCGACGATAGAAAAGAGAAAGGAAGAAAAATATTCCCTCTGAAATGAGTGACTAAACACTGAAATCCTACATCCTGTTATGTCAAACCAACTGAAGAAAGTTAGAGTTTAACATAACGAATATCATTCCAAGTGCACGAGTTATCGTTTATAGTATCGGGAAGGGAAAACTTATAACTGTACGTGCCTTTTATTATTATTATTTTACTGTATGTGGATATCAATACTGCTTGTACTATTTTAATTGTTATATTAACCTACTGTGTGCTGGACTGTGTATTATTATTAAAATTGAATTATTATAAATTATTATTGTCTGTTAATATTATATAATAAGTATTCTGTGCTATCTGAAGCGTAAGACATTAAACTGGTTACTTTATCCCATATCTGAAATGCTGAGTAAAAAGCAGTAAGAGAAAGTTATACTAAGAAAAGTACGCATTCAAGAGAAATTACCGAACGAACACAAGCGAAATATCGGCTCTCTAGCTCACCATACGGGATCGCAGACTAGTCGTACTCAGGTACAACTACCCAAAGATCAACTGTGTCGCAATCATGGACCCACAGCTGAAAGTCCAAAACTGCTCCTACTGCCAGCTCGGCCAGAAGAGCAAAAAGGGCGGTCCCTCTACCCGCAGAGACCAAATTCGCACGCCTCACGCGCACATCGAAGAAAAATAAGGAAAAGAGAAGAAGGGATCTCCTAATGGTGATAACTCACTCTACTGTAAAGGTTCCTACCTCACAGTTCTATCACCCGTCATATTCCTCATCGCTGCTGCTGTAACAGATGTTTTACGTCTGCTACCTCAAGATTGGCTGAGTCCTGGACCACAGTTCTGAATGAACATAACGACTCTCATTCTTAGTACTTGCGTTGCCTCATCTCTCTTAAGTGAAACTGTTAGTGAAAGGACAATGAAATTATGTTAAAGTGGAAAGAATAACTAAACGTCTTCTAACGTATGGGACGGTGACGTAAAGTTAAGTTTGTCAACCTGGTTCGCATCATCGCTCGATTCACGTTGGCAACAGTGTACGCTGAGTAGCGAATTCCTGTAACTAGGCCGCCGCACTGTGCGTGCGTGCGCGCGAACTGGAAGAAGCTAACATCGAGAACTCTGCCTTCTGTATGGCAGCGAAATAGTAATATCATGTAAAGTTGAAAATCATTTAAATGACTGTGAAAAATACAACGGGCATTACATTAAGAAAATACAGGCTCGCTTCAGCGACCAAATAATTACTACTGAAATATTGACTGTGTTTTAACAATAATATATGTTTTAATTTTTATATTAAATGCTGAATGTGGTTATTAACTATTCTAATGAAATTACGTAATTACGACACACACAGAGGAATAATTAAGATAAAACTGCATTAAAATGTTACCGAAAGAAAGTTTGCAATAAATATACTTAATTGTTTTGAATTGCTATAGTAACAGTATTATTAAATCTCAAAATCTATTTACTGATTGAACTATTTAAATCATGTTTTAATATCAACTAGAATATAATATTTGATTATGATGATAATTTTAATCGGTATGAACAGAAATTTTAATATTATAACTAAGGAATTATACTGGTTGGGTGGGTGGGGAAATTAATTCAATTAATCAAAGTTAGTTAATTAATTGGGGGACGGAGGTTGATTTAAATTTAAATTGCTACGAAATTAATTTAAAAATCCTACCATTGGAGTGTTGGCTTTATATTTATACTAGAATTTACAGGTGGGTGGGTGGGTGGGGAAATTAATTAAATTAAAATTTGTTTAATTTTAAGTTGATTAATTTGGGGGGATGGTGGCTTGGCTGTGAGAGGCGAGGAGCTTAAGGCGCCTGCACCATTGTTGTAAAACTGTTATTTTACTAGGTTTTACATATGATTTGTAGTTATTGGGATGGCTGTAGCCAGAGGTTGGCATTTTATAATGAAACTATTTAAGTGGTTAATTTAAGGGTGAGGGTTACAGTTAAATGAATTATGTTAGTTTAATTATGGTTGCTTTACTCTACATAAGTTAGTTACAAAATACTACACGGTTGTACTACATAATTTAGATAGGAGGGGAGCGGCTGTTTAAATAATTACTCTATGATGGGTAACCCTTTGGACACCTTAGACCTCACCGTTAGCATGATGCCGGAGGCTGATGATGATTGTGTCGACTATCGACGGACGGCGGCACGTCGTGGGTCTCGACCCAGGACCATCCTGGCGAAGTGGTGACGGCTGGAAGGCTTGAAAGAGACAGACCCCGATTCCCCCGATACATTACATTATATTGACACACTTCAGTGCCGGTGGGGAGAATCGCTGAGGCCCTTGTCTTGTGCAACTCTTGACCTGATTGCACTGCCGTCGTCGCTAGCCCGTCCTCCAGGCGAGGCTCTTGGTAATCATAACAGTACGTAAGAATTTGTGTATGTTGTTGTTTGTTTGTTCTCATCATGGTGATGTCTAATGATTCTTATGATATGTAGCCTACAACATGCACGACACATTGTAAACCAGCAGTCGTGCTGAATTTTGCTCGAAATAAAAAAAAAAAAAAGATAAATACATGTTGGTCGATTAAATAAAATTCGATACAATGTAGATTACTTTTTACGATCGTACTGGAAACTAAGAAATAAAAGGCCTACGGGACGTGGTGGCTCGTAGGTTGTTGCCAGGTACAGCTGCAGCTGACGAGAGCTGGTACATGGTTGTGTGCTAATTGACGAGGCAATCATTGACGTGATGGTGCCGCTTATTAGTGAGCGGTCACAAAATAACCAGTAGCCAGTAAACAGTTCATGGTTGATGGTAGGGCCACGAATTCTTCTCGAAAATAATTTTGCCCTAGTTTGTTTCAGTGCCTTAAGTGCAAATCTGCAGCTTCATGGTTACTGGTAGCGTGTCTTTGTGCAAGCACGTCTCGCATTTGACTGCGCCAACCACAGTACGGTTACAGCAACACCACACGTCTGTGATTTGCGGTTAAGGCTCGGCATCAGTCGTCATACAGAATTATATTACTTTTCGTTCTTATAAAATTCTAAGAAAAAAAATGTGAAATTTGCTAGTATAATATCAATTCTATTTACTGTGAACTACAATGAAAGCATCGCAGTTAAACTTTTATCGTATATTTAAGCCGCAATCAGGCGAGTGAATTAAGAATATAAAAAATATTACTCAACCGATTACATTTTTAAATATAAGTTAAAAAATCAACTGCTATGCTTTTATTGCAGCGCAAGGTAAATATAATTTATATTATAATAGCAAATTTCACATTTTTATTCTCAGAATTACATAAGAACGAAAAATAAAAAAATTCAATATGATATGTAGACTGATGTTAACGCCAAGACGTGAGAGTTAAAGATCCAATCACTGACTTTGAAGCAGATCTACAAATGTGCACGTAAGGCAACGAAACAAACTGGGGCAAGATTATTTTCGCAAAAATTGCGTGGCCCTAGTCACTGATATACAGCGCTTTCATCAGGAGTGTACAGAACTTATTATATATGCAGCCCTAACTGGCAACAATCCTTGAGCCGCCACTTTGGGTAAATCCCCAGTCCTCCCTTAGCAACATCAGAGAATCGTATCTGAAGTCACTTGGCTGTACTGTGGTATGTAAAAACTTTGTTTTTTTCTTTAGTCCATCCCAGAGGAGCGTTCGGGGGAATATTAAAATGGGATTGGTGAGCCTTAAAATGATGATTGGCTTTGACCGATTATTAATATTATTTGTTTGTCCAAAATACCCTCGCTCTTAAAAGGTTTTCACTCTGAGTGAATGAAATAGTAACTTAGTCTTGTATTGCTATTCAACCAAATTATGGCGAAACTTTTTTCTTTCGTTTGACTGTTTTATTTGTATACTAACATGCGCAACAAGAATATTTCACCTCCCTCCGTTGTGATCGCGGTGAACTAGCCAGAAAGCAGTATGATCTTCGAGCATCACACACATGGCTGTGCACCATAACCTACACATCGTAATAAAGTCGGTTTACGGTTGCCTAACTGTGAAATTTTAAAATCCCAGCTAAGATTTTTTTCTCTCTGACCATTGTGCTTGTTACGAGTTACGAAATTCGACACTGCCGTTGACATTAAGGTTGTTCAAGTGGTGAAAAATTACAATTTTATATTTGTATGAAATAGTGTTAGTTTTGTACACACTACTGGAAAGAACACATACTTCTAACGAAAAAAAAAAATAGCTCAGCCAGTTTTTCCGTAATGGCACTTCAAAGTCAAAATTTGCATATTTTTACTTCATACAAAACTTGAAAACCAGTTAACATAATTAAATGAAAAAAAAAAAAAACATCAAAACTACGTGTGACCGTCTATGGCTTGTAGCATATAAGACCCACTACAAAACATTTTTATGTTAAATAAAAAATTTCAAAATTTGAAAATTTTTTTTGTTACTTCTAGAAACTTATTTTAAACACAAAAATATTTTATAATGGGTTTTTATATGCTTCAAGCCGTAGACAGTTACGTGTAGTTTTGACGTAATTTTTTCCATTTCAATATATTTACTGGTTTTCAATTTTTGTATGAAGTAAAAATATGCAAATTTTGACTTTGAAGTGCCATTACGAGAAAACTGGCTGAGATAATTTTTTTTTCATTAGAGGTAAATGTACTCTTAAGTAATGTCTACAAAACTAACACTATTTCATACAAATATAAAGTTATGATATTTCCCCACTTGAACGCCCTTAATTACTGTCGCTCATAGTTCAAAAGAGGGAGAAATAGTGCTTTAATGACATACGTAAAGATAATACATGCCTATAGTTCCCTCCAATTTAAACTTTCCTTACTGCTACCTACATAAGTTTATGGTTTGGGTGAACATGTACACATGTTATAATATTTTTTGCCTGCTGTATATGATTGTACTACTTGCAAAACTTGTCATCCTTTTTACGTTAACCTTTTATCTATAAGCACCACTTTTTTGTGTTCTCAAAGTATTCCACAGCTCTGATACTGAGAAAACACTAGTAATGTAAAAGAGGGCACTAAAAACATCAGTAACACGTGCACTTACTTCCGGAGGTTGATTTGAAACGTGTCCAGTAACTAGGAATTAGCAGCGCTGTGAATAATGCCTTTATCTCTGGCCGCACGCACGCACGAAGGGCGCAGGGACTTGATTCGCGTAGTAGCCGGTGCAGCGAAGATAATAACAGTTGGCGCGAGATTTACTGCGAGGCGTGCACTTTACGCGACGCTGATGGCTAGATGCGGGTTTGGGGGGGGGGGGGGGTTGGTCACTTGTCATGGAGGGGGGGGAGGAGGTTGACTGCGGGGTCGGGGGTCACAACGCTGCCGTAAATCAGCAGACAAGAGCTTCTCGCTAGCACGCGGAACATCCTCCACCGAGATTGTCAGACATCCCTGCTCGTCTCCCTGTACGAAGTGCCTGACGACGAGTCACTACATTTGTTTTTCTCGACCTCTCTCGAGAGTTGGAAGAGTCGGGGCAAATTGACCCAGGTCAACCCAGGTCAATAACAGTTGACAACTCTCAGAGGAGCGAAGAAAATGCGTACGTCGCTGTTTGGATAGTTTTCTAAAATTGCCGAACTAGCAGACGAATTAAGAAATCTTAATAACGAAGGAAATAAATACATTCCACAAATGTTAACAAAATTTGTAGCCTCTTCTTAGAGGTTAACAGTAACATGTGAACAATACCAAAATATTTCACTTACTTAGGTTGGAGTAAAGCAATACTTATTTATCTGCTATAACTTATTATCGTTGTTCAAATTTGACTGGAAAATTTACTTTTCTACATTTTAATACATGCTATAAAAAATAAATCGTGCCATCAACACAATTTGCGCGCTAACATCCAGCAGACGACTTACTCCTTCTTGCCATCGCAACACTTTCTGTAGAGGAGAATACTATAAAACGTTCTTTGAGATTCTTTACGCAAACTATTGATATAGAAACATGAAATTCTTCATTAAAAAAAAAGGTAAACGGTGTAACAGACTTAGCTGACGGTCGACGAAGGCCGGATCAATCTTGGAAGAAAATAAAGCCGTCGGGATATAGCTAAACGGCAATAGCAAAAGGGCAACAGCACTCAATCTGAGATGGCAGTGAGTGCAAACCCGGAGTTGACACCAAATAGTTGATAATATATGGACCTCATCGGAACGAGAAATGCGTGGAACGTAGCTTCCATCTCTTGAACCAAACATAGTGTCCATCACTTGGACCCTCATTTGAGGGATTGAAGAAGACGTCACATCACAAACTAGTAAAAAAACTAATTTCTATGATGACTATAAATACTACGTGGGTAGAATGAAGTTAAATAATGTCATAATTGGCTTAGGTTCCAATGAACATCACCCATTAATGCGCACCACAGCGGCACATCATGACTCGATCACGGCAAGGTAAAGAGTGCCTGAACACGACAAGGAAGATGGACAAGACGGGGGAGAAAGGAGACAGCTTTAAAGGTCGCCACTAGATAGCAGAGGCAGCCAGAATAGCGGACACACGTTGTTGCCACGGGTCTTGCATGCGGACAGAGTTACATAGAAAGGACGAAATCACGTGTAAATCATGCAATGCACACGCGCCCTGACACACCTGATGCGCGCACTGCAGCAAGGAACAGATAAAGAAAGATACAAAAGCTTCGGCTAAGCGATGTAAACATAGCCACCTGAACATTCGGCTAAAGTGTAAAGGAAATACATATTACTTTAGTGAGGAGTGAAATGTACCGAGATATCGATAGTAAATAAAATTACTGAATTGTTAGTACAATGAAAACAAGTTAATAACAATAAAAAAGTAAATGAACATCGATTTATGATAATATAGACACAATATTTTAATATATAATTTATATAAGTCGTGACATATATATACGGCACAGCATCAAATGCGGCATCGCAACAACGAGCCTAGCGCTGAACTAGCGTGCAATATTCCCGCCGATTCATTTTTGCTATGGGACTTCAAGTGGCGACCATATAATTTTACTGGTGGGAAATCTGCAATAAAGTTTGGTTCATGTTTCTATCTGAATTTGACATATATCCAGTTAGTACATTTTTAAGTACGCATTGTGAAAATACCGCTAATGCATCTTTGAATTGCTTCGAAACAGTGCATGGGGTTTTAACAATGAAATCCCGCACTTTTTCGAAGCGTGTTTTCGTTTCGTACAGTGACACAATGAGCACATTTGGAATAGTTTATTTAAAAACGTAACGAAAACATGAGTAAAATACGCTCAATGTTCTAGTTTGCTGCGAGCGACAAGTTTCCGAACAGTGCCACAATTGAATATGTATAGATATTGAAGTTGCCAAGGAAGGTTAATTTTTCTTTGCTATTTACAAACAGTTCTTTGATTCATTGCTGCGATTGTCGCCGTCGATTGATACTGAGAGATCACTCTAGCTGACAGTCAGAGAACTATCTAAGCCACCAGTAGGTCTAGGTGAAAACGAGGAGTGCCGTTGATTTTTGTGTAACGCAGCCGGATATGTCAATACTTACGAGTGCACAGCACAGTAGCGTGGTCGTGTTGCAGGGCCGGCCCTAGGTGTAAGCGAAGTACACGGTCGCATAGGGCGCCGGACAAAGTGGGGCGCCGCAGCCACAGCCACGACCTTCATAGACCCGCAAGTCACAAAAATTGTTTCAGTAAACAAAACATATATGAGATTAAATTAATGGTGCAAGTAAAGGATTTGGTTTAGTAATAATAATATGTTCTCAATCAGCACTTTAAGAAATTAAAGAAGCCCAACTTCATGTATCTTGATATAAAGCAGACGATAACGCTTCCTCCCCCACCTCCTGAACATACCAACCAGATAAAATGACTTCCGTCCGTGTCTCATGTGTCGGCGAGGCAAACTGGCATCTGGTAGCGTCATGCGTAAAAACGGAAACTGACTAAATTGAAAAGCCATTTCATTCCCGAACTAGTGTGTCGACTGATTAGTAGCAGCCAGTCGTGTAGGTTACTTTTTTAAAATAAGCAATACACTGCAAATAGATATGGTGTAGTTAAACTTTTCCGGTTGGTATCATTAAAGTAAACAAAATTATGCCGAGTAGTAAAAAACCACTGGGTCATTTAATCCCAAAAGGAAACTACAGCATGCGAAGAAGATAAAAAGCAATTGAAAGCTTTACAGAGTTATTTTTCGTCTTCAACTACCTTTTCCTTAGCGAGATTGGACATAAGTGAAAATCAGACCGATGTTGAAGAGCTGTCAATGTCAGAAGCTGTTATAAGACAATAACCTTCAACAAGTCAACCGATCGTTGAATTGGTAAGTTGATTTTATTTGTATCCCTGTAAATTGATACGATACAGAGCGAGGTTAACTAATGAATGGTGTCTACCTCTGCAGCACAGTCGGTTGTGTTCTGGTTTATGGTGTTAAATGATTTCGATTTGACTTCCAAAAGGCATGGGTGTCTATTTCAATTTGTGTTTGGTTTAGTTTGAATGTGTCTCAATATGAGTTTCATAATTTATCACAACAATGTAGTGCAGTAGACTGTTTTAGCATTATTCAAGAAATCTTTAACTTCTTTTCAAGTTCAACTCACAGATGGAGTATTTTGTTGAAACACATATCAACTCATACAGTAAAACTTATCTGCAGTACTCGGTGAGAGAGTAGCATTGAGGCATTGTTGCCTCTAAGATACCATATTGAGGAAATATACGATGCAGTGTATGAAGCATCTTAAGACCATAAACTTGATGCATTTGGGAGAAATCCTGCTTTAGGAATCGCAAAATAATTTGCAGGGTTTCAAGTTTCTGTGTTGTTTAGTAACTTGGCATGAAATCCTAGTAAAATAAACATTGTGAGTAAGGTCTTGCAAAAGGTCACAACTGATCTGCACGGCTCAATGGATCTCGTCAAAAGCGTGCCGAGAATTCTAGAACAAATGAGATCTGATGAAGGCTTCAATAACGTCGTCACAAATGCAAAAGAACTGGCAGAAAAACTTGATGCTGCCACTGACTTTGAAAAAGAAATCCAAGTCCGGCCAAGTAAAACAAAGAAGAAATTCTTCTACGAGAATGAAGACGAACCTGTTCAGGCTAAGACGACATCGTTCCGAGTTAATTTCTTCTTTGTCGTACTTGACACAGCAATATCCTTGCTTAAAGAGAGGTTTGAACTCATGGAAAATCACATTAACAGTTTCAAATTTCTTTATGATATTGGAAATCTGCAGGTATGGGATGGAAAAGAGTTGAATGATGCTTATACGTAACTTCAAAGTGTTCTAAGCAAAGAAGAAGAATGTGATATAAACGGAGTTGAACTGTTTGACGATCTGCAAATTTTGGCACCGATGGTGATTTCTGAAAGCTCTCCAGTTAAAGCCTTGCCATTCATAACCAAAAATGGTTATACGGACACTTTCCCAAACGTTTTTGTTGCGTTGAGAATTCTCCTGACACTCCCAGTTTCAGTGGCCAGTGGGGAAATAAGTTTTTCCAAGATGAAACTGATAAAAACTTATTTGCGATTAACTTTGTCTCAAGAGTGTTTGGGTGGGCTAGCAACAATGACCATTGAAAATTACTTGCTTAATGAAATGGACACCGATTTCATACTCAAGGAATTCGCAAAAATGGAAGCCACAAAAATCTCTTTTTAATGATTTGTGTTTTTGAATAGTTGTCTTACTTTCTTGTTAGGTGATTGTAATTCCATTATTTTAAATATATATAAGCATGTATTTTGATTTATGTAGGTCCATATGAATGCAAGTTTGTAAACTATTAAATAAAGTAGCATTTATTTTTAAAAAATTTGTGTATGTGTATATAAATTGACTGATTACTATAACACTGTCATGTAAGCCAAAATACACCAAAAACTCAATTTCTGTTTCTGAACACTTCATTTTAATTTTACTGCAGGGGAAAAAAGAGGGTGCCAAAATAATGTTTGCTTACACTTGTAAAATATCTAGGACCGGCCCAAGGATAACTTTATTAGAATACTCAGATGGTGTTAGAACGCCTGCTGACGGTCACACTCAATGAAGGTGCGTTACTGGAAAATTCGCTCTTCTTCTCTTGCACGTTTCTATCTCGAGAGTCTGCAAGTCACGTGGTCTCATACACAACTGAGGGTTGTGTGCAGCCATGCTTAGCAGCACATTCCCAGGAACACCCCTCGCTTCACCGCTGTTCTAGCGTTGGGTAATAGGTAGAGCCACTGCTATGTGGTAAAAATAACTTTGCACCAAGTTGTTTTCAGTGCATTTCGTGTACATCTACTGTTATGCATGATTCGGCACTACGACTTTATGACTTTACGCAGGGGCGTCGTTCATTTGATCGTGCCAATAAGAACCATGTTACTGCCGCGCCCACCACATATCTGGGATTTGTCGGTAGAAACCCAAGACGCTGAGAGGTAGAAACATCCAATCCCTGACCATGAATCTGTCGCGCAGATGTGCGTGCAACGTATTGGAACAAAATGTTCCAAAATCCTTTCCACCAAAAATAATTCGCTCAAGTAATAACTGTGAGACTACAGTACAATCTAATGGCAAGGCAAAGTGTCCGGCTGCCAAAATGCGTAGGTTTAATCCATCTCTTCGGGGCTTCTAGATCTATACATATTCTTTGGCGCCACCAAGAGAACAATTTGGTTTAGCTCTGTACAGTTACAAAAAAACCGTAATCCTCCACGAGGGTGCAACCCAGAAGAGTTGCTCGCTGAATAGGACTCGACGCGAGTCGTTAGCCATCGGCGAGCTCAGCTGCAGGGCGTCCGTCGCGCTAGCTCGTAATAGTGTTTTTCCCGCGTATTAGGCCCTTCTCCTGCCGCATAAACTAAGCCCCTCGCACCAGGATCCCCGGGAATGTATTAAAAATAACAATAGGCACTCGTCCCTCCCTGCCTGCCATTCCCGACCCTTCTCTTCCACCGACGTTATAAAAAAAAAACCACCCGCGCGCGGGGGCATAACGACGCGTCGGGTCGCACGGACGCAAATTGCACCTCTGTCACTTGAACTGCTCAATTCTGAAGCCCGTGGGGGGAGGGCTTGTCAACCGCTCCTGCTGAGGCCCGGTACGACGAGGAAGGGCTGTTTAGGGGAGGGTAGATATTATGAAATTCATTCCGTCGCCTCCAGGAATGGGCTCGTTTAGCATGGGGGAGCGGAGGTGTTCGGAGATGATTGGAGCGCGCAACCCCCTCGCCGCTAACCGGGGCGATTAACCGGCATCCCGCAACACGTTAACTGCAGGTACAGGCGCACCGCGCGACAACCGCCCAAGTTGCGCTTCTGTACAAGTGTGGCGCGAGGAATTAGTTCAGGGGCCTCCCTAGACAGGCTTCGTTTATGTATGTGTTAGGCACGAGCGGTAAGAAAGCAGTTGACCGACGTATGTAATACATTCGCCTCTCCGCGCAAGCCACTCCGCTTCACTGTTATACTCTTTCCAAAGGGACTTTAAGCGGTGACCACATTATTTTATTTGTGAGAAGCATGTTTCTATAGTTTGTTTTTTTCGAATCACGTTGTTATTTTTCTGTATACTGCAGTACGGAAAACTCATTTTTGGACATTTTGAGGGACCCAAAAATGGTGTTCCTAATTAACGTGCCAAAATTTTAAAACTATAGGGACATAGTTTGAAGTGTGTGTTCTTTTCGTAGATATACAAATATATTTTGGGTTAAATAATTTCATCGAAAAAAAAGAATAGCCGCATCTCGCTGCAACGCATTTGAAGTGCAGGTAGGGATGCCCCTTAAGGTGGCCGTCTAGGTGAACATATTTTGCGCCTTCGAGACTACAAGTGCGGAAGCAGTAAGGACGAGACAGAATGTGCACCACGTAATTCACTGAACTGGCGTGTAGTCTTCTTGCCGACAATGCGCCTATATGAGACTTTAAGGCTGTTCCAGTGCGCTGTCAGATCGACATGTCAGTAATTTCAATTTGGTAGGTCAAAAGCGACTCGCATACCTTCCACGAACACGTGGAACACGTCACAGAACGCGTGAACTTGCTATATTAGCCACCGTGCTTCAGAATCTCTCACACTCGCCTCTAGGCGCTGTTGGAAGCAGGGACTACGTTGCTCTCCCTTCCAAGCGACAACAGCGCTCAGCGTATTGGAACAGCAGTGGTGATAAACTTTGGTACTACGTAGTCCCTATAGCCGAGCTGTCTAGAGGGAGGAGGCGGGGTGGTATCGATGTCTGCTGTCTGTTCTCAGTTGTCACTTGGCGAGTGTGTGGGGTGGGTGGGCGTTGTCCTAGAAGGGAGGAGAGGAGGAATCTCGTCAGACCACTTTGCACCAAGTCTGGCCTGTGTGTACTGTGTAGAGAGCGATTTGGGAAGGGTTTGAAGCTTCCAGCAGAGCTAGGATGTGGGAGTGGGTATGCCGTAAGGGGTGCGTGAGCCGCTCTACGACATAGCAGTGCATTTCTTCCAATGACTTTACCAATAATTGTACAGAACTCTGTTAAAATTTTTACATGAAATAAGTAATACATTTTTCTCAATCGGTGTTGTATCGTAGACAAAGTGGTCACATGACCAGATTTTGATGTACTACAACGGGTGACTTTTTTTTTGTCGAGCCAAAGAATGAATATCTACGAGATCACGAATTCCACTCCTTTTTAAAATGCAAAATACATTCACATTGATTAAAGTGGTAAGGAATAAGTGATCATTTCTACTGTTCATAGGAACTGATGTTAATTACAGTGTTGTAAATTATTATTAACTGTTTACAGATATTATTACCTTAAAAATTATTTCTTTCCACTTATAATTTCCTCATTGGTGCTTGCTTAGTAAATGCAGATTTGAATTT
>PNEQ01072825.1:0-14784 GCA_003012365.1 Medauroidea extradentata
GCGTCCTAGGAGCCTTGACTATTAGGCGTTTCTTGGTCTCATTATCGATGGATGACTCGGCTATGAGCTTCTTGGTAGATGCCTCTACTTTATTTAGAGGGTTACGACCGACTGGCGAGTAAGCAGCATCAGACAGAAGTTCTGAGATCTTGGCTTCATAGTCATAGGCGTTCATTATGACTGTTGCATTGCCTTTGTCAGCCTTCAGGATCTTCACTTCTTTGTTGCAACGTAATTCTCTCAGCGCTTGCTTTTCCTCTCTGTTGATGTTGGGTGGAGGAGGTTTGGCCCTTCTCAAAATTCTGGCTGTCTCTGCTCGGATCTCATCGGCTGCTGTTGCAGGTAGATGAAGAACAGCGGATTCTACACCACAAACAAAATCTTCAGTTGGAATTGTTACTGGTGCGATGGCATAGTTCATGCCCTTGGCAAGAATGGCTGTGCTGGCAGCATCAAGCTGTTTGTCGGAAAGGTTAATGACTACTCTGTTGCTGTCCAAGGTGGGCCGAGAAGTTTCCTTGTAGATGTTGTGGAACTTCTTTTTGTGTCCCTCGGTAGTCTTGATAGTGACTGAGAGTGCTTGCAGTGTGGTAGCTCTGTCCAGGATATTCCAGATGTATGGAGATAATTCGTTAGACAGGCGCAGGTGAAGGTCTAGTAGGCTCTTGGCATTGCTATCCAAGTTTCGACGTGTCTGGTGAATCCGTTCTCTCAGGAGAGCAAGGCTCGCTCGGTGGTAAATGCGGTCTGCAGCTGGAGATGTGAAGTTCTGTTTGATTTTTGTGAACTTTGGGAGGACTTTGTAGTCTCTGCATCTCTTCAGAAAAGCCAAAGAGCAAAGAAGCTTGGCTTTCTTCTGTCTCAGCTGGTCGAGTTTCCTTGCTAAGATTGTTACTTCCTTCCCATGGAGGTTGGTTAAAATAGATTGCAGGCTTTCGCTGCCGTTGTCTGCATTTTCTTGGCTTGTGGGTGTGAGCCGCTTCTGAAGATTGTCTTGCGACGTTTCGGCAGTCGTTGCAGCTGCCATCATCAGGTAGTCGGAGTCGGAGACCAACTGGCAGATGTAAGAGTTGCAGGTCCATATATACCCTGGTGTCTGAGTGGCTGCTTCCTGGTTGGCTGGGCCCGTCGGCCAATCACAGGCCTGCTTGCTCCTGATTGGCCGAGGTGGTTAGCCAATCCTGGCTCTCTCCTGGTGGACCTTCTGATTGGCTGGGTACTTGGGCCAATCGTGTGCTGTTGCAGGTAGAACAGCCTGTAAAAAAATAAAACGTGTTTAAGAATAATCTTTTGTAACACCTGAAATAGTTCAAAATTTGTTTCCTTTTTATTTCTTGCTAGTTAAACCTCTTTGGACTATAGCCTGTACACACGAAATAACTCTCTTGGCATGTCTTGAATAATTTGTAAGTAAGTCTGTGGAGTTGCGGGGGGGGATATGTTATTTAATTAGGCGAATTTAATTTCATATGTACTAATTAATTAAGTTGCAGCTGGACGCAAAACATATATTCAGGCTTTTTTTAAAATTCGGATTTGGAAGAGGGTTAAAGAGGAAAATTTAATTTTTTAATATGGTCTACATAGCTATAGAACCCGACGGGCTATTACAGAGATTTCCACGTCAATTTGCGATGTATACGAATGGTAAAATAATTATTTCACACCCTTTAAGGGTGAAAAATTTAACTTTAAGGGGATTTCCTAGCAGTCCGTGAAATACGTTGCAGAGGGTTAGAGTAATCTATATATATAAAAATGTTATGTTGGTTTGTGTACGCTTCAAAAACTCAAAAAGTTCTGCACCGATCGAGCTGAAATTTTAGCATGATATATAATCCGCATCAAGGATTGTTTTTATCTAATTTGCGACCGCGAAAAAAAGAAGCGATGCAAACACTCGCTGACAACTCAGGTATTGTATAAAGTTTGGGTTGTGGGAGGGGGGTGGGGTTACAGGTTCGTATCCCGTGCAAGACTTTGCGATGGGAATTACATGACATCATACAAGCGTATTGCGTGCACTCTTTACACTGTTATTGAGTACGCTAGCTGTTAAGTGCCGGGCAACTGTTTTGCGGTGGAAGCCGCAGCCGGGCAGCTGTTTTATAGAGAAATAAAGATGAATTAAAAAAAAGAAATTCTGCAATTAAAGTACGCTTAGCGCAGTGGACTGGACAAATCTGTTTGTATTTGATGTTTTAAAGATAAACAGTGAATATAGTATAATATAGAATATAGTATCACTAAAAGTTAGTTACGCTTTTCTATAGTACACGCGGACGAAGCTGCAACGGGACAGCTAGTACTACAATACGAGGACATTGTAGTTTCCATGAAAATGCACTCGGACCGCCTTACAACATATTTTCTTTTACGTACACATGCTGGAGTTTGTTAACTTTTTATGCACATTTTCCAATGTATTGTCTGCTGGCTGCTATCTACCCTGCTACTGAGCAGGGTAGATCTGCATGGATCCGGCGACGTGATCCAGTTGAATATTAAGAGTTCTCTGTCTTTATTGCATGATGTTCTTGACCGGTTTACTCGCTGTGGAGTAAATCCAATGTAATTTTCATAAGCTCCTCGTGTAGTACTATTACAGATTTCCCCGTCAAAGGTGTACATCAATTTTGAGGGATTAAATTTGTTGGACAGCAACTCTGATATAAAATAATATTGCATGAAATATTCACAGTTATCAAATGCACACGTGAACGTATGGATCATCATCATGAATAGGCTATTTTTCAGATATTTTTGTTTTTTTCAGTTGCACATTTTGTTTAGTTAAATAATATTTTAAAAGTAGTTTTAATGTTATATATTTTGACCACAATACCAGTAGTAAAGTTTACCAATATATTTATACTGAAAAATTAAACTATAAATTGAGTGACCATTGTAATGGTTTTTACTTACTCTTAGAACTGTGTGTAATGTCTATAGTCTGCCTTGCAGACATAGCACTTCCATTGTTTGTAGTAAAATGACAGTGTAATTTTTTTTAGTGAATTAAGCATTAGTAACAAGAGCAGTGGATCCCAGTTCCAATAATGCAAGTAATAATGGATTTCATTTTTGTACAGGACCTTCACTAATTTTTGAAGTACTTGTAAAAATCTTAGGGAAGGAGGCAATTTAGAGCTGTTGATAAATTTAATTTCCCCTTCAGTATATGAATATGTATATGAATGCAAAACATATGAAACTGCTATTGAAAAACTCAAAATATTGTATATCAAACCAAGAAATAAAATTTTTGCTAGGCACTTACTGGCTACATAGAGGCAAGAAATAGGTGAAGCCATATACCAGTTTCTCCAGGCATTAAAACAGTTAAGCAAGGATTGCAGTTTCCTAACTGTATCAGCTGAACAAATACTGCAATAACAGTATTAGAGATGCCCTCATAGCTGGATCACAGTCCACCTACATAACATCTTCTAGAAAATATTGCACTAGAACTTCTGACAGCCTTTGATCAAGCTAGAGCTCTAGAAATGGCTCTTAAAAAGTCAGATGTGTACATTCAACAAACAATTCATATCAATGCTTCCGAGGCCTTACCAGGAGGCTTATTCTGAGTTTCTTGGTTACGAAGCAATAGTCGGTATGAAGCAACTGTGCCGCGGCCTACTGAAAAAGTCGTTTCCCTTCTAGTCCACAAAATCCGTATTCAGAGTTTTAGTCGGTACGAGGAGGGCCAGCGCGTTCGGGTATCTTCAGCTCTAACGATTTTTTCAAGCAGAGTGCCAAGATGGCGGGCACTGCAACATTCAGGTGTATATGACAGTTTTTCTTAATTTTAAGAGTTTTCATGAACTTGCAAGTGTCAAATAATAGATAATATTAATGTTAATAACTTAAAAACATTTCCCCTGCTCAAACGGGTAATAACACGCAATTAGATGTTTCTCGTTTAAACACAGAAGCATTCTTCTCATATTTTCTTTTTGAAGCCTTTTACATCGTGTAGCGGTAGCGGAGTGGTCTAGCGCGAGTGTTTGTTTTTAGCTGTAGTAGGATTTGTGGTTCAAATCTCGATCGATTCTTTACTTTTTTTAAGTTGTTTTATATGATGTGTTATGGTCGTACGTGACTTACTCTTTTGTAATAAATTGTTTATTTCATGTAGAATTTTTGTTTCACCCAATTTACTGTTATTATACAATCTGACAGAATGGAGTGGATTGCTAACAAACGTAAATATTTTTAGTACATAATAATTATAAAACCTGTACAAAAAGCGTTCTAGATAGTATATTTTTTATTGCGTTGACTAAATGTTCAAAGTTTAGTCTACAGTATCTACGAAGATATGCATTTTCAGTTCGTATTTTCAATTTTTTTTAATTGTGGGAAAATAACTGTAATTATGTCTTAACTTCAGACATGTGCAAGTGTTTCCAATAGGCTCTATTGATTGGAGAAAAAAATATATATGCGTGTTTCTTCTTCTTCTTCTTATTATTATTATTTCACGTCAAGTATGCGCTTCTATATAATTCGTCCGATTGCGATTGAATTTTGGTGTGTTATGCGTGCACCCTCGAAGGTTACTGACAGAAAATTTTACAAATCATGGAGGTAAGAATAGATTAATATGTTATTATAAAAGAAAGAGAGGGGAGTGGCGAAATAGAGCAAGCAGAACGAAGGATACAAAAATTTAGCGAAACAATTTTAAGTGTTCCTAAAACGGCCAATAACGATGGTTAACACAATATTTGCCCATTGTTTAGAATTTTCCAAAATTTAAAACCACGCAAATGAAGTCGCAGGCACAATTAAAATAAAAAACATGGATGGGTATGTAGGCCAATTTCTGTGTGTGCGCACGCGCTCGTGTGTGTAAAAGCAATGTTATAACAACATGGTTAAGTTTTTAACAAAGAAGTTAATTGTCTACACATGTAAACTATAATTTTAAAAAGTAATAAAAAAATCACAGTGACCGGGATTTGAACCACGAATCCAAAAAACAATTCAGCAGGCCAACTCATGCCGCATTCAACTGTGCCAAACTCACATGCCTTGTAAATGCTTTCAAACAATTAAAATTATAGATTTAACGATTATCAAATATATACCCGTCTTTTGTTTTCCAGCTTTTTTTTAGTTATTTAATCTCATTACGTGTAATTGCTAAAGGATTGTTTTGTTCAACATTTTCTCACGTTGCTAGATATCTCGTAGAAGAGACTTGTCCCACAAGTACACAAATAAGAAGAAAATAGCTGTGGATATTTTGGCAGTTACGGTAAATTATTATTTCCATTTTATTAAGCCGAGTCGTTGAGATAGAAACATTTCCTTTCCATGTATAAGTATAGCAGATATAATTACAACGTCGCTATATACCCGCCATTGCGAGTTACCGACGAAATTCAACCTTTCCAGCTGCTCGCGAGCAGTTGGTAAGTTCCTACCGGACTCGTGATGTCAAACGACCTCCGTTTTAAACTTAGAATACCAAACAGTCGTTTGGAACCGACTATCACTCAGTAACAAATTTTTTCGTAGGAAATAGAAACTCAGAATAAGCCCCCAGGAGAGACTTGAGGAGAAGCTTGCTACTACCAAGCCACATGTACAAAAGCTTGCTACTTACTACCAAGACACATGTATAATCATTTGTTACCAATAAAAATTCTACATGTTTCTTTTGTGGTAACTATTGTCATCCTTGAGAGAAATATCCAATTAAGAAATCAGTCTGTCACTTGTGTGGGAAAAAGGACATTTCTTAATGGTGTGTAGAGGTCATAATTCAGCTTCTTCGGCAACAATTTCCACCTGCTTCACCATGTTTTTCCAAGTCAGTGGTTAAAGTGAAATTAAATGGGCTGCTGATAGATGCACTGATAGACACCGGTAGTTCAGAGATCTTCTTGGATTACAAGGTTGTTACTAAAAATAATATTGCACTGGGTCCAGCTAATGTGGTGGTTGCCATGGCTGCAACCTCTCTACAGTCAACCATTATTGGGTACTGGAGGAATAAAATCACCTTTAAAAATTTGCAGTTTATCCACTATGAATATTCCACCTCTTTCACTTTTTGAAAACCTGCCACCCAGTTGCAATCCAATTGCTGACAAATCTGGAAAGTATAATACAGAAGAAATTCAGTTCATAGAGTCCAAAATCAAACGATTACTTTCTGAAGGAATAATTGAACCCAGTAATCTTCATGGTGGGCATAGATTGTAATAACGACTAATGAAAACCACAAGAAAAGAATGTCCACAGATTACTCCCAAACTATAATTTGTTTCACTGTGTTGGATGCATATCCTTTATAAAAAATAGAAGAGATTGTAGGCAAGGTATCAAAATTCCATGTGTTCAGTACTGTTGATTAATGCAGTGCTTATCAGATTTCTATCAAAGGAGAAGATAAACCCTACTCAACATTTGAAGCTTGTCATAAACTCTACCAATTCCAAAGGGTTTCATTTGGTGTTACTAATGGAGTAGCTTACTTTCACCGAGTTATTGACAATATAATTCAATAAGAAAACCTTGAAGACACATTTGCATATATCAACAGTGTTACTGTTTGTGGAAGGGATCAAGAAGCACACGATAAGAACTTAACAAAAATTCCTAGAAGCTGTTCACAAATTTAATTTGATATTAAGTAAAGAAAAGAGAAAAGTATTCTGTAAAGAAAATTGATTTGTTGGTATATACAATAGAGTATGGTACCGTAAAACCTGATTCCGAAAGACTTCGCCTTCTTATGAAACTTGAACTGCCTCATAATATATCAACACTGCACAGAGTAGTAGGTATGTTTTCCTACTACTCTAGTTGGATTTCAAAATTTTCTGAAAAAATTTATCCATGTAAAACATTTCTAATCACAGAAGCAGCTCTGAATGCTTTTAACATTTTGAAAGTAGAATGATTTTAAAGGTCCTTTACCTTCCAATTCCAAGAACCGATATCTCCTGACATTCGTAGATGAGTACTCCCAATTTCCATTTGCCTTTCCATGCACAAATTTGACATCAACAGTTATCAAGTGCGTAGGTAAACTATTTACTGATTTTGATTTACCTGCATACATACATTGACCAGGGCTCGTCATTCATATCTTATTATGAGTTAGTCTTTTCTACACTCCAAGGGAATCGCCATCTGTCGTACTTTTGGCTGCAATCCCCAAGGAAATGGTCAGGTAGAAAGATATAATGGCATAATTTTGAAGTCTCAGGTCGAAAGGGTTGAAAACAACTGATTCGTAAGGTGATCTTTCAGATACACTGCATTTTATTCGCTCTCTCCTTTGTACCGCGACTAATTCTACACCACATGAAAGGATGTTTAGTTACTCTAGACCAGGCATGTCAAACTCACCTGGACTGCAGGCCGTTTACTTTAGTAGTGAATGGTTGGAGGGCCACCCACGTCATACCACCATTGTAAAATTATAATGAAGGTAATTTTACTTGAGGCAAATTATTTCAAGAAAAGACTAAGAAACAAAAAATTAAGAAATGCTAGTTTGATAAATACAAGTGTTCCATTGTGATCATTTTTGCATTCGCAGCACAAAACTTTTCTTGACTTGTATAACAAAGACACAAATATTATTTTACTCGCCGACAGTAAATGCTAGTTTGAAAAAACACAAGTATTGGGATTTATCATTTTAAGCTGATCATGTTTTCCTACCAGACACTTGGCACAGTTTGCTCGCTACAAGTTTTGGGAGATTTGGAGTTAAAGATTCTGCAGACACAACCTTCATTATCAAAGAAATATTGACGTCAGTTAGTCTTGATCTGTGAGCAGTTTTGTTAGCTTTCATGCGCGAAAACACTTGTTCACATAAATATGTGCTTCCAAAATAACATAGAATTTGTGCCACAAACTTTTGTATCTCTGGATATGCTGTCCCTAAATATGAGTAAACACTTGGGATGCCAACTTCTTTGTATTTCTCTTTTAAAATTGAGTCCTTTTCCAAAATAACACAGAATTTGTGCCACAAACTTTTGTATCTCTGGATATGCTGTCCCTAAATATGAGTAAACACTTGGGATGCCAACTTCTTTGTATTTCTCTTTTAAAATTGAGTCATTTTGCAAATCAATTAACTCCATTTGTAGAGAAATGGGAGCTCTTTCGACATTGAAAGAAAATGGACTAGTGAAAAGATGAAACATCTTCGTTCGCCTCAAAATCTTTAAAGCGCCTGTCAAATTCATCTTTGTTTTCTATTATGTCACAATATTTTGTAAAATCACAGCTTTTACTCTGATTTTCTAACTTTTCGCACATAGGGAAGTATGCCAGATTACCCTCTTTTAAATGATTTTGCCAGACACTCAATTTTTTTTAAAACTAGCCAAAGTGTCGAACATGTGTGTTATCAACTAATTTTTCCCCTGTAGTTTTATGTTCAAATCGTTATATCTGTTATATCTACCATAAAAGCAAGATCTTGTACCCACTTGTCATCCTATGAAAACGACACATCCTCCCCTTAAATGTCCAGAAAAAGTAATATTTCTTCCAAAAGTAAATAAAACCTCTTAAGTACCTTATGACAAGACAGCCGATGTACCTCTGTGTAGTACGGCATATCCTCAAATTCACATTCCAAGTCTTGCAGAAGAAGAGTAAACTGGCGGTGATCAAGTCCTCTGGATCGAATGAAGTTCACAGTTTTCGATACAGTCTTAAGCACATGATCCATTCTCAGCGTTTTTGAACACAGAACTTGCTGATAAATAATGCAGTGGAAATATTGCAGTTTTGGTTTGTTTGGAAATTCAACTTTAAGTTTGGCTTCTAGTGTTGCTACAAACCCTTTTGCTTTGCCTGTCATCGCTGGAGCATCATTAGTAGTCACAGACACGAGTCTCTCGACAGGAGGTTTGTGTTTCAACAGTATACTCCACACGGCTTCACAGATATCTTCACCAGTAGTAGTTCCATGGATGGGAATCAATTCCAGAAGTTCTTCAATTATCTTCAAATTGTCATCGCAAGCTTGAAGAAATAGTGCTACTTATGCTACATCTTGAATATCATTACTTTCATCAAGTGCTATTGAAAAACACTGAAATGTTGACGATGCGTCAACCAATTGTTCGCGCAAGTCATCTGCTATGTCCGCTACCCTGTCAGCCACTGTATTTTGAGATAACGCAAATTCTTGGAACACTTTTACTTTTTGGGGCACACATTTTCAGCTGCTTTTGTTATGCATTCCTTAACCAAAGCAGCTTCACTAAAGGGTTTGGAATGCTTTGCCAATAAATAGCTAATTTCATAACTAGCTTTTACAGCTGATTCGCTACCTTGCGTGATTTTAGAAAAAACACTTTGCTGCAATTGAAGTTTTGTTTTCATTTGGTTTAATTTTTCTTTCCTTGTTTTACCTTCAAAGTGAGAGAATATTTCTTTGTGAATTGTATCGTAGTGTCTTTTAACATTATATTCTTTAGCGACACTATAGTATCATTGCAAATGATGCACACAATTTTACCTTTTACCTCTGTGCAAAAAATAATCACGTTCCCATTTTTCTTGGAATTTTCTTTCTTCAAAAACCTTTCTTTTCGTACTTGGCTTGGAGAGTGACATCACACGAAGTTCACGTTTGCATTCACAGAAAATAGTTCTCTTAAATATTTTTATTACTTATAAATATAAACAAAAGCACAAATATTATCTCACTCACAGAATTACGAACACTAAAGTGGAGTAGTTAGTTGCACAGTAATTGAAACCATCGGCAAGCTACAGTCCACTCAATTCTCAACAGATGGCACTCACTACGATACTGGTGCGTTTCTTTGAGGGGCAGTCGTAGTACACGTGCACTCCAACAGATGGCATGCAACGACACTCGTTCATGAACAATGAAATTAGCGACATCACAATTGCTTCTATAGATCTGTCTCTAATGCTTTTTCTTTTCCAACAAAATAAAATGAACAATTTATTTAAAAAATGGATGTAAGTATAGTTTAAAATTCGAATTATTATTTTTTGTTCCTTCAGTTAGGAAAGAGAAGGGCCGCAAGCGGCCCGCGGGCTGCCAGTTTGACACCCATGCTCTAGACTATCTGTAAACGACACCTCACTACCAACATGGCTATCGTCCCCAGGTGTAGTCCTCATGAGACTACAAAATCGACAAAGAAAATATGAGCCACTGGTAACAGAGGTAGAATTACTGGATGCCAGTCCTGAATATGCACATATAAAGCTCTCAGACAGTAAGGAGACAACAGTATCGTTACGTCACTTGGCTCCCAGACGGAATGACCATAAAAATGAAGAATCTGTAATGGTTACTAAAGTTCCGATAAATGAAGTAGACCCAAGAGCAAGTCTTCAACAGAAGAGAAACAAGATGATAATGTTCCTGAGAAAACACCTGTTCGATGATCTGGCAGGGACAAACTTACACCTGAATATTTGTCAGACTATGTCCGATTTTAAATAACCCGGGGGTGAACGTAATGGTTTTTACTTTGTTCTTAGAACTGTATGTAGTGTCTATAGTCTGCCTTGCAGACATAAATAACACTTCCATTGTTTGTAGTAAAATACCATGTCATTTTTTTTAGTGAATTAAAGCTTTAGTAACAAAAGCAAATTCATTACAACCATGGAGTTGATAATATCAACAAAAATTCTCATTTCATCATTTTTACACATTTATGTAACACATTTTCTTGTCAGTTGCTTTTTTCTGTAACATTGAGATCTTCAGCAAACAATGAACAATGTAGTTTTGTATGGACTTCTTACTTGCTTGCTTGTCTGTCTCTGTTCAGTACAAATTTTGCAAATGATTTTAAACTAACAGTCAATATGTAAATATAAGGTCATCTAGCAGTGGCCTGCGCAACTGACATGCACAAATACTATCATGCGGTGGTAGGCATTCTTATTTTTAGATTTTACATGTTGCAATGTAACTAATTTTATCCTTTCAGATAAATAAAGTTAAAATAAAGTTGAAATCATTGTGCACGAGTTAACTGCTGCTAAAAACTGAACTTAGTTTATTTCGTGTGTGGAATCATTCATAATTTAATTAGGTAGAAGTACTGGACTTGAAAATGAAAGAATAAATAATCTGAAAATGTTTCCAATCCATAAAATAAAATACTAGTCTTTAAAATCATGAAAAATGCCTTTCCGTAAATTTTACGGGCAATTTGTAAACAGTGGCAGCTATAGAAAAAAATTACTCTGAAAAAGAAATATTTTGTAGTAGTGACAAACAGAATGACTTGCTTATAACTTGTTTTTGACGAGGTTTAACCAATGGTAATAATATCAACATAGTGAAATCGACAATCATTTTCATTTCATTTATTTGCCTTCATTTGATCCCATTAAGTCAAATATTGACGAATGATATTGAAGATGTCAGACAATAATTTAATCACAAACATTTACAATAAAACATATAGTCACTTAATAATACAGTCACTTATTAGCAATATACAATCCCTTTAAAACAAGTACAGTATACAACATATATAGGAAACAATTGTTACTGAAGTTTTAATATTAGAATTCCTATCATAACACACATGTCACCATTCATACACCCAGCAACAATGCAATACCAAACAAGAACACACTATACGTTAATATTCAGTATAGAAAATTTCATCAATAGAACAAGAATCAATATGCCGAGTGATATTGAAATCATGTGGTAAATTAAAATTTGCATACAGTTACAAAATTGTAACATATTCTCACAAATTCACAGTAGTACAATTTTATAAAACAAGAAAACAATACAAACACATTCAAATATTAAGATTCACTGTTATAATATTCGTCAATTGAATAAAAGGCTTTGTTTAAAAGATAATTTAATACATACTGTAGCAGTGTGACCAACCAACCGGGAAATGTGGGAATTAACCATAAGTTCTTCTGTGCTCCTAGAATTTTTAACCACTTATCTGTGTTCCGAGACAGTTTTTCAATATATAAGATTTTTGTGATTTCACGATCACTATAACATAAGGTTGTTAAAAGGAAAACGTCAAGAACTGGAATGGGTGGCTAAGCATTCAATAAATATTTCACCCAACATGTGTCTGTCACATGACCAACGAACGCTACGTCTAAATGTTGCGTGCCAGTGGCGTAGCCAAGGGGGGAAGGCAGGGGTCGCAACCCCCCCCCCCTTGCCCGGGGTGAATCGGCTTTCAAGACCTTCGGTGTTAAAAGGCCGTAAAATCCTCTCATCATTGCCCGGGGGATGACGAGTTCATCGGTTACTTTACAAAAGTTTATTAAAGAAGATACAAATTTTAATTATTGTTTATTAAAAATATTTTATTAAATTTGTTTGCTGGCCTTCATGTATACTGCATAACTAGGCCTATAAACATATTTACATTACATGTTGTGTAATTCTGTATACCCGAGACAATAATATATAATCATTGCTAATCACTTAAGGTCCGTGGCGTGGGAGGCCGATGACTTTGCTGTTCGTTATTAGTTCGCTGCGTCGAATGTAGTTAGGGTTGGTTGGTAACTTGACTCGGAAGCAACGCAGTAGTTGTTAGTTACTGCCAAACTGGCAAACGTTGTGTAGTATTTTTAGTGCATTATGTTATGTTTTTATTGCTGGAGTCAAATATGTAACTTGTGAAAAGTATTTACTCATCTCTTCATCGCTAACATAACTCGACCAACATGTTATCTTTAATTTGTGTATTTTATTTAAATTGATTATCGAATTTATTTTACAATTTTCATTAAAGCTAAAGTGTTTAAATTGTAGCAAGAGAAATATTTTGATTTATTTGTACAACCAAAATTTATAAGGAGGCCAGAAAATAATCATTCAAATATTTTTATTTAGTTAATAAAGGGTTCATTACCTTATAATATTGGTTCTGCCGTCTGCTTTTTGACTCTTGATTATTTATTTTATGTTTGCACTTTGGTAAATTACCTCCTCCCCCCTCGGGTTTATCATCAAACTTGTGTATCCCCCCCCCCCTTTAGAAATTTCTGGCTACGCCACTGTTGCGTGCTCTCACGCACCCCACTACCCAATTAAAAACAAATGTTGGGGATGTTTACTAATATGTAGTAGTGTGTGAACATGTATTTAACATTTCATATGTCATACTACACCAGTAATCTGTGTTAGATGTTTAAATGTTAAGTTTATATGTTCATATGTGCAATATTTGTGGTTTTATTAGTTTTAATAACTTTTGTTTATGGTCTTAAGACCATCAATGAATATTTGTGAAGCATATTCTATTTGCTGTAACAAAGAAAATAGTAGAGTTTGATGTGCTTGATATTCTTATCGCTTAATCACACCTATTAATGTGACCAGCTGCAATGTTATGTAACTTTTACCTGTGTGTGATAAATTTGTCGAAGTATTCTATTAGGGTAACAGTAACAGTACAGTACGAAGCTCATGTATAGGTTGGCAATTGGAAATGTCGCTGTCATAACCTTGGCCGTTTTAATCTCTGGCGTTTTGGAGGGTATGTAATCCATTCATCACTTTTTAAAAGGTTCCTATCCAAAACACGGTTGACTGTTTTCCACACCATAGCCTGGTCAACTCCACAATCCTAGTCATCAGTCTGGAGTCTAGGATTGCTCATACAACAAATTAGTCGGTTACTGGCAACAATTCCGCAGTTAAAAAGTGCACATTTTCACTTTCACGTTATAACAGCTCTTTACGTCTATAACCATCCCTCCAAACACAATGTTTCTAACGCCTAACTTACAGGAACATAGCCATGATGAAAACTGATAGAGACAGCTCAAAAGTTAGTTCTTCTGCCGTCTTCCAGTAACCTAGATGTATCTCAACATGCGAGTTAGACTCTACTCTTAATTCGCACAATAATTCTAGCTTGTCCAGAAAAGTCTAGATACCAGTACATCTGGATGTACTAGTCTAAAACTGCTATTCACATCAAACCTGGATAGCCTACATGTAAAAAAATGTGCAAGATCTAGCTACACCTTGTTTTTATGTACATCACCCATAGTTCAACATATTTTACAGGTAAAGTATATTAAGTTTTCACTCACGGTACTGGAGTGAGGAGTATTTATTTAAAAATTGCATATAGTTTTTCAGACAAAGGATTAAATTTTTTTTTAAAATCAGACAATTGTCAAGTTATTTCATTAAAAAAAAGTGTAATGTATGAACATTATTTGTGTGCTCTATGCTATTTGTTTTTTTTTTTTTTGGTAGGTGGTTCGGTTCTATAAAAATAAATGTAAAAAATCTCTGCTGGCTACTTTTTACAATTCCACATTAACAATGGTTTCTTTACTCTTTGTACTGTTTACATCAAATTGCTGAATGCAGTTCCATAGATTTGTATTTGTATACTAAACTACCTATTGTTTGTGACTTCATTGGCGTCGTTTTCAGTTTGAGATAATTTCTTTGGTATCTTGTGCTACTCCACTTGCTCTTGCAGTGACAGTTGCAGAGCTGCCAACCTCCAATCACACTTATCAGTAATGGCAGTTAAATGAAAAGAAAACACGTAAATCAGGCGCGGTAAAACTGTTTCCAAAACCTAAGAAAATCACAAAACTTAACCAACACAATAACACAGTATGCGTTAAATAACCAAATATCTATGTGCTCATTATGTGCATAAGAAGAACCACTGAAACAATATATATTTCTATATACTGCATTACTGCAAAAAAAAAAATTTGCAGCCATATTTTCAGAATCTGGTAGCATGATTCTACACAAATTTCAGAATG
>PNEQ01072825.1:14884-35878 GCA_003012365.1 Medauroidea extradentata
AAAACCTACATAATTTTAGGCAGTTTTAAAGTAGCCTGTGAAAGTCAGATCAGGTTTATTAGTTCATATGACAAGGATGCTCAATTACTAGTGGTAGGCCTAAGGTAAATTCCACTGCAGGTATTAATTAATATATTATGAACGAGTTTGCAAGGGAAAATTCATATTTATAGGCCCCTTAGTGATATCAATGCAACTATTAGCAGAAATCATCCCTTGCCAAACTAGTAACATTGAGCTTATTAACCTGTAGTAGAAATAACTTACCATAGGTTAGCAAGATTGTGAATGCATTCAAACAAATAGTTCGGTTCACTTAGGCCTTCTGGGTGCATGCGTTTTTCACACTGATTTGTAACCAAACTATTTGAATTACTTTGTAACTAACTATAACCGCACAACATTTGTTACACTCGTTTCTTCATGTGTTACAAAAAAACCACCACGTACGATTGAAAAATCACACGCATATTCATTACAATACGAGCGGCGGTCGGCTACATTCCACGAGGTTACACATGGTCAATCTTTCTGAAAGCCGGGACGAAAATGCTGAATAAGTCGGTGGATTTATTTATTACGCTCCGCTTCTTTTCACCACACGTTTCATCTTTACAAACGTCACGAAATAACATATAATTTCCTTTAACCAAAATATTCACACCAACGCATCCATCTTCATTCGCAAGACAAAAACGTATAGATAAATAAAACTGCTTGCGAACGAAAAATAATACAAGCTAGCCAAACTAACGTACTAAAATTATCGTGCCACGCATAGACTACGAACTAGTACCGTAGTTTAAGTACATGTACTAGTTTTATCGTAAAACCGACAAAGGTCCATACCATAATTATGTTAAAACAAATAAATGCTACCGAGAATTATGCGCACGCGCAATCACACGATGTTTACAAATGCATGCACGTAGCAATCACTCAAAAACGCGATTTTTTATTGTTATGATGCAACAAAGTCCTGTTTCCGTAATAAACTAGAGATTATCCGTAATCCCGTAATACGATGGCTAAATCCGTAATAATTACGGAAAATCCGTAATACTTGGCAGCTCTGCAGTTGTACAATCCACTTGTTAGCAACCAAGCCACAATAGTGACAGCTGTAGAACCTTCTTATTAACAACCAAGCTTCATTTTGTGAAATTTCTCTCTCCATTCTCTTTCCCTGTAAATATTCATGGTGAAAAGTAGTGTTTGACCTTCTCCAGGTCTCAGGATACTTCTATGTCAAATTTAATTGCAATTGGTTCAGAGGTACAGTCTGTGAAAAGTTATCGGATAGAAGTAGCTATTTTTGTGTGAAATATTAGTGTAGATAAACTTTTGATTAAACTGCGTGTAGGTTCCAATAGACACACAATTCAACTTACACTAGCAAACTTAAGTGATGTGTTACGCTTCTCAACTTGAGTTTACCACCTGTCTGCTGTGTTTCAGTGATGTTTATCTGGTAGGGTTGTGGAATCTCTGTTGTGATGAAGTCTCGGCTTGAGAATCCCTCTAAGTTAATCTGAAAATTTGTGCCTAAGCGAGGGGCTGAACTGCTTACACTGTGATGCCCAGATGAAGAATTGATAAATAATATGCTAGGTTTTAGGTATTTTCATGAAAAGAAGAGAACTGCATGCACTTTCCTATACAATGTTTTCTCATTATATTTTAAAATTCTGTTGTAAAATACTCAAGTACTTAGGTATACCTACTTTAATTATTATTTTGCATGTTATTGATATTTTTAAACACTAAATATCATAATTGTCACGTATTATGTGTTAAACATTTGTATTTTACCTTCACTTAAGTACTGGTGTCTATGATGACCATGAGATTTATTCTCAGACTTCACCTCTGGTAAAGATTTGTACCTGTTACTGTTTTTCGAGAAGGACAGTGATAAAGATAAGTCACTTGTGCTGTTTTTATATTGTATTCTCTAACACATCTCTTTACCAGAATCTTTTACGCTTGGCAACACTGCAGGCTGTGCACTGAAAAAACCTTACTGAATTATAGTTGGATAGTCATTGTTGCATTTTGAATTATTAATTTCTTTCATTTAGTTTTATACAACATTAATTCTATTTTTTACTTTATTATAATTGTGATTTAAAAGTTATATCATCAACTCTTCTTTAGCAGAAAGTTAAAGTAGGTACTGCGCTTCTAAGAGATAGCAGCAGTGATGCTTTATTATCTACACCAAGAGAAAGCAACATATGAATTGTATTGAATTTGTCATTTGCATCAGCAGTAGACAATATACACAAATCTATTATTTACGAACTGTATTACATATTTAAGGGAATATAAAATAATTCGTTTGTCTCATTCCTAGCCACACGTTGCCGGATTTGTTTTCAGAGGATGGTTGTAGAATGCTATTTAAATATGCCTGCCATTTTCATATGCTTTCTCTCGTAACACCATCGTAGAATCAAATAGGACCCATCTAAAGAGATTGGTGCTATTTTTGGTTTCAGAATATAAATTCATGTAGACAGTTACCCAGTAACTGTTTTTCTATAAAGGTAGTAAAAGGAATTGAATAAGTTGCAGAACAGGCCCCCAGGTTGTAAACATGTTTTTTTATGTACATATTTTGTTTTATTGATACTAAGTTTGAATGTAATAGAATGATTAATATGTTAATTTTAACTAAAATGTCAGTTTTTAGTTTCGTCTAGACATCTTCCTGCCAATCTATAATAAAATTTAGCTGATACCATTTAGGTCGAGTAGAAATTTGTTTTTCGAATGCTATTCAAATGAAGATTGTTTAGATATCAATATATTTATAACTATATCCTCTACTATGTCAAGTGACGATTTGGAAATACAAATTATATATTTCTTATTGTTTTGTCATTCCTGCATTGAAAAGATGAACATTATTGAGTTTTATTTCTTGTCAGAAAATACACCTTTGCGTTCCAGCTAATGTTACGTTGCGACATCATTTATGGAAAAATTAAGTTATTACCATGCCTGGTCAACTCAATGAGCAGTATTGTGCACAAAAAGTTATTTCGCGCCACCGCAACGCATCAGTAGTGTGAGCGAGCCAGAGTGAGATAGATGTTTATGAATTTTTTAGCATTTGAATTTTCTACTGGTTGGTGATCGCCATTTTCTCCGCCAAGTAAAATAGCGTGAAGATTGGTTATGTTTGATAAACAATGCACAGTAAGCTCCTGATTATCCTTGCACCGATTAACTGGTTTTTAGATTGTCGATGCAACTTTCCGGGTTTTGAACACTAATAACCAAAAAACCTTTTTGAAACATAAGATTGTGAACTGATACACTCAAGAATGGATTAACGAGATAGCACAAAAATGGATTAACAAAATTTCAACGTAATTTTTTGTCGTGTTTACTATGAACCCCGGACTAATTTTTATTTATTTTAGTGAAAAGGTTGTGAAATACTGTATATGTAGGCAAAACCATAAGCTGTTATGGTATTTGAGTTCATTATTAAAAAATTAAATTTTTAAAAATTTTTGTATTGTTTTAAATGTGAAATTTTTGGTTTACCAGTGTTTCCAGATTATCCGTGCATTGGACTGCATCAATTAACAGAAAATAATCTTGAGTTTGCTGTGTTGTGTACAAAGTGGTCACATGCTTCATATTTTATTGATATCTGAAAGTTATGCTACATAACTAGTGTTTCCGATTGAAAATACGTTCTGGGTCTGTGAGAGAGAGTTTCACTGTATATGACGAGAATGGATTTCTAAGTTTTCATGTAAGTGCAGGCTAAAGCCAATTTCACTATTTCCTGATCGTGATTATAGTAAATACTAACTTACATGAAACTAAAAAACTAAGTTAAAGTAAAAAGGGTTTTTCAAGTTGCTCTGACCTTTGATTTTCATTGCTGTGATTTAAGTCTGGCTTTTACTACTTATATATGAAGAGGAAGTAGTGACTTTGACTTGCATTTAAAGCTACATGTAAAGGATGGGACCAAAATAATTATTTATTTGTGAATAGTATCAATATTTTTGTCAAAAATATCTCACGGTTAGGTACAAATAAAGTAATAATTTTTACGATGCAACACTTTAACTAGTAACTAAATGATACAAACATACAGTCGACTGCAATTAACAATAATCAAAAATATACAATCAATGTACAAACACACAATATTGATAGAAGTCAATGTATTGTAATTGGTCAAAGAAATTTGATTCTACAGGCTAGTTTCCACCATTCAGTGATATGAGATAGGTATCAACTTCTGTTTTAGATAACTCACAGCAAAAGGGACTTTATGAAAATCTCCTTATTATGACTTTAGTTAAATTTTGTGAACATTTCAAACTATGGATCTTACCTGAACTGCAGATATAAATAAGTTTACGTATTGGAGAACTACACTACCCATTTTGCAATTATCTCTAATGAAATTGTTTGACAATGTGTTGTGTATGATGATGAATTTCAGGTATCTATTCCTACAGTAATATAATTTATACTCCTGCAAGTTGTTCAGAGCTTTAAATAGAAGTGTATTTCATTGTTTTTTTTTTTTATGGTTTCTGTAATGTGATAACTGGCCACCACCTTTTCCTCTGCATTGGTAAGAGGTCAGTCCTTCAATGTGTACTTTGTAGTCCTCAATACACTAACAAAAATGGTTCCTGTTAATTTGAACTAAGGTGTTGGTACAACTGTATACAATTAATCATAATTCTTCCAGAAATCTCTCTTATGTCTTCTGACCACCAGAGGCATTGCCTTTTTTTCATCTGGAACTATTAACCAGGGTTTGGTACCATGGTACATGTGTCACAGTTGATTCCTTGCTCGCAGAAAATAAATTACTTATTCGCGAATACTAGAACTGTTCGATATCAGAAATTTAGATATCAGTATTACATTCAACTGAATTATATGCATTTTCGGTATATCAGTAATTAGAAACTTTTCGGTGTACCAATAATATAGTAACTTTTCGGTATATTGATGTGCCGATAACATTGATTTTATTCAACTTTTCAATGTAAGTTTTTATTGTCTGTTTATTTTTCTGTATAGATTTTCTATGGTATTTATCAAAAACTTATTTTTTATTTCATAAAATCTTTGTGCCATTGACTTGATATAGTTTTGTTAAAAAATTTGTGATTAATTTCGATAGTACCGAACTTTTAGGTTTAGTTACATACTCTAATTTCAGAATCACATTTTGTAAAATAAGTGTTCCAATTTTAATGACTTGAGTATGTAACACCCTGGTTAATGTGTTCCAGATGACGAATATACACATTATCATGAATATTCACAATGCAATGATGGCACTGACGGCATATAATTATATGAGTAAACCCACGTGCGCGAGTTCTTTTCACCTTCATTCTTTCTTGATGAATTTTCTAAGAATAAAGCAACACCATTTAAAACTGAAAAAATTTGCTATTTTATTAATGCAAAATAAAGACTTCGAAATTCCATTTATACTTGAAGCAAGTCATTAGTTTGGCTAGATAATGTATTCCAGGATAGATTTCCCATGATTTGAACTCTTAAGTTTATCACTGACAAGAATTTTGATGGGCATAATGGCCAAATTTGAAGAAAACAGAAACATGAAGTTTTGACTGTAGTCTGCCAAGTATTTCAGTACTCCGTGCACCACTTCCATTATCGTCTGTAACTGCGCGATTCCGTGCTTAAGGGGCCTCCCTACCTGAGCTTTGAATCCTGCCAACTTTTACGGATTGTCCGTAAAATGTACGGAAAGTACATTCGTTTTACGGAGGACAACATAATTTTACGGATTTCGGGACGTTCGACATTTATGTGTGTACATTAATGCCATTATTTACAAATTAATAGTGGACAAATTTGTTTTGTGCAAGCGTACCAACATGAAACGTGTTTTACGGTGTTGTTTCGCTTTGCTATTGTGCATAAACACTTGTAAAATTTGTTTTTAATGTGCATTCAGCGGTTGGTCACAGTGAATACTATAGGAACCAATAACAAAATTCGGTATGTGTTTTGTTCCCGGTTTCCTATTGGCGTATTTTATAGCTAACAGCCAATCCGTGAATTTCTTGTATGGACTGTTACAAGATGGCGATGTGTGTGTTGTTGGGCATTTTTAAATGACTAGTGTGTTGTTTCTTATCCAATTCCACGCTTTTCTGTGCGCTTGGAAGCTGTTTTTTTTTTTTTTACTTTGAAACTAAGAATATTTTTCCGCTGTTGTAATGTATATGACGTACAACTACCGTGTGATGTGACGAAATTTTGAAGTTAGAAAATGCACCGCACGCGTGTTTATACCGTCGCGAACTTAAAAGAAAAATTAATTTGCTCTTATTGTGAAGCATACGTACAATAATAATATTTTATATGATAACTAACGGTTCATAATTACTAGGCTACTAGCGTAATTTTTGTGCGGCATTTATTAGTAATTTATGGAAGATCAAGATGCTATGAAGCACCTAACTGTAACTACTATTTGAGGTTACAGGCCTACGTGGAAATCGCAAAATAAACATGAATTTTCGTAATTAACTTTGAAGGCGTTGTAGCTAGAGCTAAATATTACCTTACAGTATTTCGTAACTCAAAACACAATCCAGTTTGGTATTGGGCTATTTCATGCCACATGTAATAAACAAAACTAGTTGAAATTTATATCAAACTTTGTGAAACAATTTATATTTCTAACCGTGCTTACAGGTTGTTTAAAGATGCAAGTGTACATTTTGAATTATAAAAGAATTAAGTGAACAGGAAATTGTTCAAAGTATAACTTGGCAAATAATTGTCTTTGCATATTTAGGTCTTGATAAGGTCTACTTTAAAAAACTAATAAACTTTTGAAATATTATATATGTTATCATGTGTACAGTTTGTAAGACATAGTGACTGATATAATTTGGCACAAAAATTGCCGCGTGCAGTTTACGCAAAAATGTGACATTCTGCAAAATGATAGTAAATCACTGCGCACCAGCTGAGTAGCTTGCGCAGAGAGGCAATAATACATTGCATACATCGGTCATCATTTTTGGTATATTATCGATGTATTGGGTGATTTCGATAAAATCATAACACAGATACATTGATATTTTCTAATTTTTATATAGATAATTATCAATACATCGAAATGTCAAACAGTCATAGCGAATACTCGGGTGGCCCCCTTTTCTGGCTAATTATACTCTATGGTTTTGTGCGTACTGCACATGTGCCCCTTTTCTGTGTCCCATGAGAGTGCTAAACATAATTTTTGCCAATAATTGCTGCTATCTTGTAGAACCACTCTTCACTGGGTTTTGTGAGGAGTTTAGCATCAACTCTGTAAGAACTTATATGATTATCTTGCATAGGACCACCCTCCTCGCTGCATTGTGAGAGTCTTGTACACTGCCAAAACTCGTGGATAGTCCCCAGAAAATATCCACTTCAACTACATTCCTTACGTGACCAATAACAGCAGCGACTACTCTCTTCAGACCACACCCCATCCTGCCGACAAGATTATGGCCACCAACAGTCTGCAATTTCATTTCAAAATTTCTTCTGTTTACAATATTTACAAATCATATATTACACTTAATTTTCACGTAAGACCTCATACTTTTAACCTATTTATTTACATAATGTTCTTGCATCTATTTTAGTCATCGATCCTGATCGTGGTTAATGGTTTTATCAGATGTAAAGTGTTCCCAATCAAAGCATATTATTGTAATTTTTTTTCTTTGGTGTGCCAACTGAGCTACATATCTCGGAGTGAGGCTGAATATGTTAGGGGGTGAGAAGGAGAGATTGACTAGCTCCCCTGCCCTGTAGATATAACCAGTGACATTTGTAAACATTTGTGATGGCACTTATTTGGGCTTCTCTTTTATGTACCAAAACACCACAATATGTTTCCCTGGTAGAGTAAATTCTGTTTTGGTTTTTTGCATCGATTTTGCAGGCCTGTGCAAAATAAAAATACATTAATTAAAATTTATTCATGGTTTAAACTGTTGTACTTATTTTTTGAAATTGTGTCCTCCACTATGTTCTGTTCCAGCTCTGATCCTGTAGTTACATAGCTTGTTACTGTAGCAATGCAACGAGTTTTGGTAAATTTAAAGGAAAATCATTTCACACAATATACCTTGAAATGCCTTTTTACACATTTGTACCTTAAAAAGTGACCTCACTTATTTATATTGTATCCAGGCCAGCCTACAATGCTTTTTTTTTTCACTGGGTGCTTTGGCTTGGTGTTTTGAATTATCTTTCCTTTGACAGTGCATATATTTGATTGTGTCATTAGACATAATATAAATTATAAAGAATTTTTTCTCTCTTTTATGTGATCTTAAAAGCTGAATCTTACAGGAGTGTTATTACGTCTAGTAACCCGTAGTATTTAGAATTATGTGAGAATTCATGATACAGTAGTCACTGATCACTGTTTTTATGATTTGGTAATGAGGAGAAGCAATGGCAGAAAATACCATGTTGTGATTTTGTGGAGGGTGTACTGTTCTTTGAATGGGATGGTAACCTTAATAAAGTTTGCACAGAAAGTTTTGTATTTGTTTCAGAAATAAGGTTCGTTCCACGGGTCTTGTTCATCTAAATGGTTGCCAGCAGACAGCATGTCTACTTTGTCAGGAAATGCGTCAAAGGGGGAGAAAGGAAAGCCCAGGTTTCAGTCATTGGATATAAATAACTTGTACAGGGTAAGTATAACCACAATAACTGTCTGTTAATGAGTAATTAAAGGAAGTCTTTTACCTATAAACAACATTCTCATCACTGCTGTGGTGAAAAACAGTTGTACATAAGTACATTGCCTTCTTCAGGATTCAACTTTATCATAGAACCATAAAATTTAAAGTTTTGGGTTTGTACCTTTTACGGTGCTGTCTACCACCCTTCATAAATATTTATTTTACTACTAAAGTATTCCACATGTGCCCATTGTGCTAATGTACAAAAAAGAGTGCACATAGGATAAGAATGAAATGTCATTAAGACATTATGTCCATTTAGAAAACAGTTTTTAACTGTCTAAGATAGCAAAAATGCTTTTATCAGACTGCCGTACTTCAAAATGTACTTACTAGATGTATGTGAAATTCAGATAGACATGTGTGCTGAATTTTGCTAAAATAATTGATCACTGCTTAAAGTTTCAAAACTGGATTGGTGGGAATCTTACATGCTAGTCCAGCATTTGGCCCATAGCGATGCAGCATTTGATGCATACTTCAGTATTGCCCTTGTAGTTTTGTCACAAGCTCACTTGTGAGCCTCTAGCAGGCAGGGAGGCGGTTCCCTTAAGTTGGTCATGTGAAGCTTTTTTCTATGTCTTACGATTAAGAACACTTGAATGATAATGGTGACAACTGGTATGTTCTGTGCAAGTCTCTGGATCATTATCTAGGAAGAAAGTGACTTGCCTGAAAATGACAATGGTTACTCTTTAATTTTATTAAACACAACTACACAGCAAAGTCATGTGTGTGCCTATATTAGAATTTAGGTGTGAGACTAAGCAGTTTCAGTAAGCATTGGGCTAAGGCCATTTCTGAACACTTTTTGAAATGTGCATGTAATAACGGAATACAAACAAGCCTACTTTAGAGGCTGCATGAAATTGACTTACCTGCTCAGTAGCAACCAATAAAAGTAAAGGGTTGCTACTTAGTCATGTTCAGACAAGTTGCCAGGGAAGCCTGCATGAATTTCAATGTCACTCTTGTACATACCTAAAATGACATTAATTGCACTTGCTAGTGCAGCCTTTATTGTGCTCTTAGTTCCAGCCCTCAGACATGGTAAAATGTTCTCTTATTTCTAGGAGAATGTAAAAGTTGTTTCAGTTTTAGTTGTTAAATTTTCTATGTAGTGACTTGTAGTTTTATTTCAATGCATGTCATAATTTAGTCTTACTTATCCATCCATTGAAATATATGTCAACTAATAAGGTTAAAGTTAAAAGGAAGTACTTATGTAGTGGCTTGACACAATTTAGGACCTTTGCATGAAGGCAAGTGAGCAAGTGTCTGCCTTAGTGCCAGCACATTCCCATGCCTAGTTTGCAAAATAAGTAGATTGAACTGTAATACTTTTGTTTTAATTTAATGTGGACTATCTGGTAACACTTGTGATAAAAGTTAGTCAACTGTGAACCACACTATAGTACTGTCACAAATTTTCAAACTTACGTGTGGGCAATTCTCTGAGCTCTTTGGGATAGAGGTCTTATAATTAAAAATTAAAGAGTTTAATTATGTTGTTGATTTATTAGCTCCCAGAGCTTACAAAAATTCACAAAACAGCAATCAACTATGGCTTTCACAGCACTCTTATTTTGCTCACAATTACTACTACGCCACAGAAACGCTAACTAACTCTGACAGTTAAAGAACAAAAATGTTTACCATTAATTATTTAAAGACTTAATTAAAAGTTAGTCATGTATCCAATTAACAGTCTTTCAAATAGTTATTAAGTACAACCTTAATAGTTTGAAGTGGTGATGAATCGCCATGTGCAGTGCAGCACTCAATGTGCTCCACTGTCTTCACTCTTGAGGTCTTGATCGACTCCTGTCGCACACCTCCTTTTTGTCCGTCGAACCGTAACAGCTGTCTTATTGTTTCACCCATTACTGCTCCGAAGGTATGTGCCTGCAGCCTCACAGTAGACTCTGCAGTCAGCAAGATGTCTTCACCAGTCTCGCTCCATAAGCTTAGCACACTCTTCTAGCGGACTAATAGTGAACTCTGCTCTTCTGCTGGTACCAAAGAACACCTTCTCTTGAATCACTAGGTAGACAATTGCCAGTTACTGCTCTATTCGATACAACACCTCCATAGTTGTTCTCCACAGCTCACTGCCTCTGTGTAGCACGCAGACACCTTCTTCACTGCTGCCGATGATACAACACCCTAAGTGTTGCTCGTCCCTTCCACAGCCTGCTGGTGTTACCCAGCCTTGACTCCGTCTCCAAAGGTGCTCTTCGTCGCCACATGCCACACTCGAGTCACACCTACCCAGAGGACTCAGTTATTTCGCAGTTCACAGGCTTTATGTATGGCCCATTTAGTGACGTCAATGGACGGTGCTACATGGTGACCAGAGGCCTAAAAGTAGACATTACCGCACTCTTATGTGCAGAGAGTCGTGTAGGCAAGGGCATCATCCAGGAATTGTAGGCAAGGGCATCATCCAGGAATCCCAATGACATCTCTCGGAAGTATTGCACCTGGGAAAACCCCCAACATCTGTACACCTAGTATGATACAACATGCCTCCAGCCAGGGCAACATGCAACAATACTGTCCATTGTGTTTTTCAGCATGGCTGGTTTTAATCACTGATGGTGTTTATATTAGGCAAAGGAGTGTGCATTATTCATATTATTGTCATAATTTTTCGTTGGAGAACAGTTCAGAGCTCTGAAGGTTTATGTAAAACAGTGTACTGAAATTCATCATAAAATGAGGGAAGTGTTTTGGAAATCGAAATTGCAGCTATGCTGGAAACTGCAATTTTTGAGTTGGACATTGTGTATACTACATGGCCGTTGCTAGGATTTATATTAAGGGGCATCCTGAAACTAGGACTGTTATTAAGGTGACACCAATCCCTCCGATGGAGCGCTTCTTCTGGGGAAATACGGTTTTTCAAGCTGCATAATGATGTTTTTAAGAAGTTTCAAGTGGGTTTGGAGTCCATGGACTCCTTTGGCTACGTGCCAATTGTGTAGGATTTTCATTGTTACATGTAGCCATATTGGAAAACCATAGATAAGCAGCAGCAGGGGGCCGATTAAATATTACCACTTGCGTTTCATGACAAGTTGTAAAGGAATATTGTCACAAAGTTTTCATTACAAGCATATATGTCGTAGTTATGTAAAAGGGTCGTGGGCTTTTTCGAAAGAGGTTTCACGACAGGCTTCCAAAATAAGTTTAAAAAATAGAAACATACTTTATAAAACTGAAAAATGTAAAAATGAAGATCGAAACAAATGACTGAACTTAAAATGTAAATTAATACTAATTACTGAGCCAACAAATATGTGCGTGAATATTATTTGTTGAAATGGAGGAGGTCGCTGTTAAAAATAGTACACAAAAAGAGGTTACTGTTAAAAGTTGTAACCTAAAGGGGGTCTTAAGACCAAACACTTTGGGAACGACTGGTTTAGGTGATGTGTGTCGACAGCAACAGTCTCACTAAAGACTTTTAAACTAAAATGTTAGGCCTCCCATTTTATCAAATAAAGAGAATCCCAACAGAATCTCTCTTAAATACTATAAAGCATGTATAATGTGGAAACAATTCGTCGAAAAAGATATGTTGAAACACCTCATCCAAGCAAAGAAAATAGAGGTCATTTCACTGTTCTCAGCAATTAGCGAAACCAGGTACTGTACTTTCAAAACATTTTCACTGTCACTATTTAGTTACATTATCATTTGCATAAATGTTTAACTAACAAACTCTATTTTCTCGTCGTGGGCCACGGAAAATTGTCCTCAAAACATATTCCGCAAATGGGGTAATTTAGTGTTGTCCATTTTTAATTGCTTCTACAGTTAAAAACATTTCAGTTTCATACTTTTACTATATTTCGTAACTATTGAAAGCTAAAATGTGTACACAAAAATGTAAATTAAACGTCCATAGAACACTGGATATCGATAAAGTTATCAAACTTTTATGTTACTTCCCTTTCAGACTCCAGAAAATTGTCCATTGTGCATGCGTAAACGGCACAGATGGAATTGTGTCGAGCTGTTTGCTGGATGCAGATTTTCAGGCACTTGCACCTTTCCCTTGGCGACTTGCACCTGTGTATGTTAATAGTTAATACCAAAGCAACACAGGTGTAAATTTTGCACTGCACCTTTCAGTAGCGATATTTAATCAGTCCCCAGGACATTCGTGCAGTTTACAACTAATATAAATTTTTTCTTGTATGTTTCTTGTTTTTTTTTTTTTTTTTACAGAAGGTCAAAGATGTTAATGTTGGCTTCATTTTGTCAAACATGAACCTCTGTTTGAGGAGAGTAGAACATTATTTAAAGTATTATACAGTATTTCAGTAAATTTTTTAACAGTAAAAAATTTTTCCTGTAAGTCAAAATATTTAGATTCAAAGAAAAAGGGCCTGAAAGCATATTTTTTCATTGCTGCATAAAAATTACTTTATATGAAAATAGCATGTTTTTTAATGAAAAAATTGTGAAATTGGAAATTCTAATAAGGAAGTTAAGGAAACCCATTTTGATAGGTTTGACATTAATTATTCTGTGTTCTAACATTCAATTACAAAAAAAAATTATTGGCTTTTTAAATTTAATGAAAAATTTATGTTAGTAATGTATTATTTTCTATATTGAAGAAACATTATTTCGCTTCAAAATTGAAATGCTTGCTACGACGCAAACAAAATTCAGCCGATGTAGAAACACTGTGATACTTGTCCATTTCAAAATAGTGTTGACAATCTTTATTTTATAAACCAGTTTTCCACTCTCGTTCAACATTAGTATTGATGTTTAAAACCTTGATGTCGTTTCAGAGTATAATACCAAGCACGAAACCACTGTAGTGTTTACAAGGTAAACTACCAGAATTTTGTACATGTAAAGGCCCTTATTGTGCTGAATTTTCATTAAGAAATTTAATAAAGCATAATTAAATGCTAATATACAATTGAAATGCATATAAACACACACACACATAAACTTTGTACATGACTGATTTTCAAGTATTTTACCTTAACTGAACAATGTTCCCCTTTATGTATGATTGTAAATAATGTGGGGATTTTATTAACTCAAAAATGGTAACATGCTATTGAATATGCGTATAGCCTAATCATTTGCAGCAATAATCTGTATTGGATAGATATATAATTGAAAAGCTACACCGATTCGAACTAGTATACAAGTATAACATTTCACCGTAAGTTTCTTGTGACATAAACAGAATTGCAGTTTCTTCAAATTCTTTTTAAGTTTTCAAATAATATTGGAGAGTACTTTGATAGGTCTGTTTATACCCAAGGCTATATATAATGCAAAGTTAAGTTTATCTATAAATTATGATAGTACCTGGTTTGCAAAATATGCTTTTATGAAATGTAACAATTCACCAAGAATATTGTACACACTTCTTATAACTAATAAATACAGGAAAACGCAAATCAGCGGACGTGAATATAAAACAAGGGACTTTCCGTTGCTGTTTTTTTTTTTTTTTGGGGAAAATCACTGAAGCTAAAGAACTTCACAGATTTTTTAATGTACTGTACAGTTATTTTGACTTCTATACCTCATTAAATAAAGAACAATGTGTAACATGCTTAGGAATAAATTGTATAATAAGCATATCAAAAGACTGAGCATATGGGAGATGTGAGATTGTGCAAAAACAGCTGATTTCCCCAGAATGCATCCTGTTCCGACTTCACTGGCCAAGTAGTCCATTGTGGTTTTTATTCTCATTTTTAGGTTTGGTTATTTATTTATTTTTTTGTTATTTGACAATTCCTTATGTGGGATTTGTAATGTTTTATTTATGTATTTATTGACTACAGTCATTTTGGCTTGTATTTTTTTTTTCCCCCAAGATTGATATTGATCTGGAAAAACCTGGAATTATGAGAGAAATTGTGGCCACCTGAAAACATCAGGGAGTGTTTGATCCATCTGGGAAATTTCAGGGAATTTTCTTGCCTGGCTCAGTTTGAACTTCTTTCAAAGTCACAGAATACAAAGTAATACAGTTTTGAAGAGCATAGGTTGATTTTCTTATTCAAGAAGTTACCCTCGTGTAGATGTTATTCTTTATCAGATTCATTGTTATTTCACCTGAATTCTTGTTACGTTCACTGGTTGGATAATACAGAAATTTTGGAAAGTGCTTAAAATATTTATCTTTAATGGAAAATGCTTTGAAAATGGTCAAATAGTTTTCGTCATTGTGAAGATCTGGGAAGTTTTTGGTTTTCTGTTGAGGAAATTATGTCTAAATCACAGAATTTTCATTTTTGTAAAGAGTGGCCATCCTGTATTTACTGTAGTCACTTATAGATTTTCTGAGATTTCATAGTGCTGCAGACATTTACATCCAAACTATTTTTTAAAGTTATATATTCCCTTCACAAGATTATTTGAAAGAAATTATCACAGTAATGACGGAAGGGTTTGTTAAATGGCTAAGCATAAATGTGAGCAAGGATATTATTTTCTTTACCACTTAGCACTTATTGTAAATGAGGCATTATATCCATGGCAGCTCTGAAGTAGGAAGTTTGCAGAAATTGAATGAACTGTTAGAAATATTGTAACTATAGAAAACTAGTTTGATACCTGAAATATCTTATTCAATTAAAATTTTTGAACAAGGAAAAAAAAGTTTAATGGGATTATTTTCTTGGAGGGTTAGGTTAGGTGTCCAAGCTTTCCTATAGAATTTACTCTTTGGTGTGCACTTTGTGTAGTCTGTCTCGTATAAGGATTCCTGTTTTGACAGTTCCTGAAGCCTATCATGTGTACAAATTTCTGCAGGAATATACTTTTAATTTTGATAAACTGCATAGTTAGAGAGACATATGCGTGTGTTTATGCAGAAATCACATGTGGCAGAGGAAAACACTTTATGGCAATAGCTGTTAAAAGAAATGCCAACATAAGTGTAAAAAAGTATAATTTTCAAATGAGAGTGGCTGTAGCTGGTGTCATTATCTAACTATAAATTTAACTGGTAGATAGAAGCTGTGGTAGTAGTGCAGATATGATGTTCATGAGTAAAAATGTTTGCTGCAGCTTGGAATTTGCTTAAGTCTGATGTGATTGTACAAAGGAAATTAGAAAGGACATTCAATACAGGCAGACAAGTCTTTATCTTGCGAGCTCCATTTTGTATATAGCTATGTATCTTTGGTACCTAGTTTATTATGCTTCTGTGTTGATCACCACTAGTACACACTTATGAGAAGAATAAATTCAGCTTGTAATTAAAGTCCAGAAACATAGTACATGGAGACAATGGCAGCGAAAGTCAGCAATCTATAGAAATAATTTTTTAGGTATACATCATATTTAACTGTTCACAAGATAATGTTACTGTATTCGTTCTGATGTTTGTGCCGTGAATTTTAATGTTTTTAAGGCGGAGTCTTTGGAACCACAGCAGTCAAAGCGTACACAACTACGCAAACATGGCATGCAAAGTCTTGGTAAAGTGCCCTCAGCACGCAGGCCGCCAGCCAACCTCCCTAGCTTGAAGTCAGAACACAGTGGTAACGACCCTGCTATCAGCTTAGTACCAAGTGGTGGAACAGGATGGGGAAGCAAGCCAGGAGAGGGCACAGGCCAGCCAGCAACATCATCCCAATCTGCACAGCCTGCAACATCAGTTGCACAGACTACAGTTTCGACAGCACAAACACAGCAGCCTGCACAGACAACCATTCCCAGCAGCACTACTGCAGTATCAGCTTCGCCAGCACAGGCTCCAGGACCAGTTATAACCACACAGGTATGGATACATTGAAGTTAGTGGTAGGTTGGTGGTTAGTGCACGTGCATTTGCTTTGTCCTCGTCACCTCCGTGATTGTTTTAGACACAATCAGTCGCACCGCCTGCTGCTGGTCAGACATGTGTAACGGACAAATCTTGGAGCAGTATCATGGCTGGCCCAGGAGAGGCTGTACATCCTCCAAGTTTTCTGGCTCACCAGTCTCCTCAATTCCAGCAAGAATTCCCCAAGTTGTCAAGTGGAGATGGGCAGGTTACTGCTGCTGGGCCGAAAGGTGGATCAGATTCTCAATACGGACCGGGCCCCAGCTTACGGCCTCAGACAGAGGGAAGCTGGATCCAGGGTGGGGGACGCAATGCAGTTCCTCCTGTCGGAAACCCTCCACCAGCTGCTCTGGTCCAGGGCCCGGGCCCCCTTGCACCACACCTCCCGCCAGGTAAGCGTCTTCTGCTGTATTGTTATTTTAATTGTGGTAGTTGTGCTAGACATTCAGGTTATCCGCTAGTTTGGAAATTGTGAAGTTTGTTCTGGAATTTTCCTCTATGGAAAAGGAACCAGAAATTGCAGTTTTCTTCAAAACCAAATTTTCATGATAAAAACAATTACATTTAACATCTGGGAAATGGTAAATGTTTATGTTGATTGAATTATGATTTATTTTTACAGAATCGTTTGTAGTAATATGTTAATAGTTGTAATTGTAAAGTTGCTATGTGTAGTTGTAGCAATAAATTATTGTAAAAAGTTTTTGTTTACACTGTCAGAATTTTTGTACTCATAAATATTCTAAAAATAGAGTAATTCCACCCAAACCACATCTTTTAACCATAACCCCTGATTTTACGAATACTCACGGTTCCTCTCATCGCATTCGTAAAATTGCTACCTTCGTAAAATCAATAGCGGCTTATTTTGCCCCTTCCTCCACCTCTTAACGTAAAATTCTCTGCAAAGTGTGTGTAGCCGGGCCCTGACTTCCGTAGCGTTTTGCGGGAAAGTAATAAACTTAATGTAAACATAAATTGATATCAGTAGCCAGACGTCACAATGTTGAGCGATAGATATAATTGACCCTTGTCCCCAAAAAATAAGAAAATCGAGATTCCGAGCGTCTTCTCTCAAGCAAACAGCCAGACTTCCGTAACATTTAACGACAAAATAACGCAAGTGATAATTGAAATATAAATTTATATCAATAAGCAGACGTCTTACGATTAAAAGAACACCACTAAACAACAGATATGACCGACCCTTGAACTAAAAAAAATTAGTAAACCAAGCTACCGAGTGCCTTCTTGTGAGCAAATAGCCCGAATTGCTTAGTGTTTAGTGGGAAAAAAGAAGGCGTTTGTAACTAACACAATGCCCTAGTAAATTATTCACCAAAGTAAGAAGGAAAAAGCGGATGTATTTATTCATTGCGCAGTTTTTTATAACTTAAGGTCAAAACAATCCCTTGACGTTTGATGAATTGTACACGAGAACGTAGATATACGTAGCGTGCAGAGCAGACAGATAGCGCAACTGTTTGAACGTTCACAAGATGGAAGATTGATAGCGGCACCCTAGCATATACCGATGTTCAATTTTCCAAAAATGCCATTTTGTGATGTTCTTATGTAAAATCGTCGAGAATAACATGTATAAGTGGTTGTAAATAATCGTTTTCTCAGCCAGTATATACGTTAAAAATAAATTAGTAGTTCCGGGCTTACGTAATACACGAACGTTTAATTATTTTACAAGTTCGACATACCCATTGTGGAGACAAATGTTTCTACACTTTGCTAACAGGTAGCGCTTTTATCGTGCTCACTTGTGAAATGCACGTTTTACGACACACAGTAACGCATTGATTTAGGCAAATTATGTGCCAAGTTAATTGTTTTAGGTACATATGGTGTTAACCCAGTAAAGAAAGAATGATTTCACCCTATTATTTATAGGGTTCGTGTAAAAACGTACACACATTCGGCTCGAGGTGAGATATATAAGAAGTCGTGAAACAGCCTAGAAGGAGGCTGTACTATAGTTAAATGAGCATATGCGCATACGCTGCAACTTTGCGGCCTTAGTACGACCTTAATCAGGGTTCTTACGGTCCTGGAAAGTCCTGGAATTTTGTTCATGTCCTTAAAAGGCCTTGAAAAGTCCTTGATTTAATCCAGTTCTTGAAAAGTCCTTAAATTTTTGGCTTTACATAATAGTCTAGCTATTTTCCTTAAATAAAATCCTTTCTCAGAAATGTGAAACCATATTTTGTCAATGCATTATTTCTGTAATTTAATTTACTCGATAACAGACGTTTTGCAGTGTCTGTGAAATTGATACACTTTCTGGCATACCACAGCAAGATAGGTTATGCCTGTTGTTTTTTTATGTGATCGCGACAAGTAGTAATCTGCATCTGCTAAAGTTTAATGGTGAAAATTTTTTGGAAGAAAAAAGATGGAAAAAAGGAAAAGTGGCACAGACGAAATGCAGACCAGTGTGTCTCCCACGTTTCTCAAGTCAGTTACCTGACCACTTCCGAAGCGATGTTTTGTATCAATGATCTCGCACTGTACGTTGCGCAATTAGTTGACAGCAATATTTCACTTTACTTACTTATTTTTTATTTATTCAGTTACAGCATGTATTTCGTGGTAATTTGAATACCTTGAATTGGGAATAAAATACTCTTGTGTGCTAATGCTTAAGCATGAGCATGGTATCAGCCATATTTGTTGACATTAGAACTGATAACAGACTGAATTTTTTTTCAAATGGAAGGTCTCTCTTTAAAAAGTCCTTTTTTTTTTTTTTTGTGATTAAATGTAATTTATTTTCATGAAGGAGTTTCATTAAATATGAAGGTGACAGTTTTAAATTAAATTGAAAATTTTGGTTTTATCATTCGTGAGCTTCAGTTCTAACACCTTAAAGAGTATGAAGGGGGGGGGGGGGTTTGGAAACCGTAATAGAAATGTTGCAAATAAAAATTTGTAATATCCAATGTAATTTACTGCGGTCCTTGAAATATTAGTAGACAGTCCTTGAAATGTCCTTGAAAGTCCTTGAATTTTAATTGTATGTTGCTGTAAGAACCGTGTCAATATAGATCCTAATACATCATAGTTGATGGAGACAGGACGGTTGGCTTGGCACAGCCGCCGCTGCGCGATTTTCAAACTGTCATTGCTGCATTTTATTTTACGGATTTTCACTTTTTTTTTATTTTTAAAACTATTATGTTGTATCAAATAATAATTGCAACTCTACAATTCATATTTTAATTCAGTGAATTAGATAATATATGTTTTATTCATTGTCAATGTAATGTCAAAGAATTTTGCTATTTTTTGAGGGCTTGTGAGATTGTATTTGTAGAATCGCTACCTTCGTTAAATCCAGGGTTTGTAAAATTGGGGGTCTAGTGTTGTTTGTTGCCGTTTTATTACAGTGTTACTTGTCCATGATTTAATTTTTCCTTTCTTATCCCTTCTACCCTCCTGCACTGTCTGCTGTCAACACTTAAGCACTTTACAGAATTATTTACTTTCAGTTTGTGGGTTGTGGCAATAACGTGAACATACTGAAATGCCACTTAAATGTGTAAACTGTAGCAGAGCTTAAAAATAAAAAAGCGGGCTACAAATAATCTTACAGTAATTAAAGTAGACATCTTGGATAAACTTGCGAGTGCTGGCATTTACAAGTGTAATTTTTGGAGATATAGGCTATCTGCCAGAAATATTAGTAATCTCATGAAATCCAAGATACGGCAATGTTCAAAGTGTCATGTGGTGTGTTTTTGTCTATCACAACTGTTAATTTTTTTTTATTTGCTTTTTGCCAACATTGAAGCTTACATTTTACCTGAGTTCCACGAGTGATGACTCAATTCAGATTCTGGAATCGGTCAATTACATTTCTTCCTGTCGAGTAAAGGTATTCCGTGTCCCTAGTTTTTGGAATTGAAATCGACCTATTCTTGGAATACAATTGACATAGCATGTGTTATGTTTCTGATGTATAGAAATACAGTGAAACCTCTATCCATCGTTTTTCAAGTGATCAATGAGAAAAAACGATGCATGCGAAGAAACGAAACATGCGGGAAACACACCAACCCCTCTCCTCCACAAAAAATAAATAAAAACATAGCGTCAAAAATTGTTTTAATATGTCCATCACATGAAAATTTGCACTTCAAATATGCGTGTATTGAATATGGTCGTAACTCATTTGTAGGGACCCCTGAAAATGGTGAAGCGCGAAATACGCGAAATACCGCGAAATTACGCCCATTTGTTATTGTGCGACGAAATTTTACATTTACAGGCTAAAAACGAAATTCGCGAAATTTACCGCGAAAATGCGTATTTTTGTGGCAAACAAAAGTTAATTTCATCTCCCCTTATTACTAACGAATGATTGAATGACTC
>PNEQ01072826.1:0-35778 GCA_003012365.1 Medauroidea extradentata
TCAAAGTTACAGTAATAAATCAACAGTTGACTGAGTAAATGAGTTGTTATTGGTGAAATCACGATGGTTAGTTAACCCTGAAGTTAAATCAAACTGAGCTATCCGGAGCACGCGCAAACTTAACATAACCTCAACACCCACTACAGTGACTACAATAACCACAGCAACAAGCAGCAAGACGCAAGAGGACGCGTCACATTACGTTTCAAACACCTTAAATTGGAATTTTGGCTGACCTACCCAACCATCTTAAACTTTCGAAAGTGCCGAAAATGTGGCACTGCAATGCCACGCATCTGTTGCGCTTTGAAGTGTTGGCGCACCCACAGAAACTCGTTAGGTCTGGACGTAGCCAGTTGAAAAGGAGAATGTAGTCAAAGCAGTTCCACCACCTCGGATAACATGACCTTGAGAACACGGGACAACACACTGCGCTTATAATAAATAAAACATTGACAGATAATTTCCGAAATTTTTATGAATTATATGCTATTGCCGTACATTTCCTGGTCGCTGGACACACGGGTTCAAACGGTTATTTAACGATAATGTAAAGTAAAAAATGGTTGAAAACATTTTATATGGAACAAAAATTGATAATCACTGAGAAGTGTGAACAGTTGGTGGGAACATGTGTTGGTCTCAGTAAAGAACTTTCCATTTCCTCCCAAATTAATTACTGTCTAAATTTGTGATAAAATTACAAAAAAATTTAAATCGCTCAATGATGTAAACCAAAAAAATTTTAAAAACCAGATCGCTATTATTTTTTAAATGTTCTCCTCAAGTGTTTTCATTGGTGCCTATGCCTTGAATATTCCCATAAATAGAATTTAATTTCCAGTATTGGTAACTTACACTTTACGTGACAAGATATGACAAATTCATTGCTTGCATGCATATTATATTTTTTATTTTAGTTTGTTTTCACATGTAGATAGTTAATTAACATGAAAAGAGCAGTACTGTACCTAATTGGGCAAGGTGAATGAGGTTATAGGGATTTCCCTTAATTTATGTTTTCCTGCTATTTCCCCTTTTTTGCCATGTCCCCTCACCACTTGCACATGTCTGCAGTTAAGTTCTGTTTCCCAGTGTTTCACAAAAGTTATTAGTTTTTACTGCATGCACTGACAGTGTGCAACAGTCTCCAAGTTAAAGCATGCCTCGCAACAGCTCAAAGGCAGCCACTGTACATAACCATTTATACAGCTACATGCAGTAGAATTATTCAAATTGTCTGAATTGGGAGGGTGTTCAATATGTTAAAATGCTCACTTTATTATGAATGGCCTTTAAATAATTAACAGTAAGCACACAGAAATCTATAGCAAACTACTACTAGCTGTGAAAAATGTGTGTGTGCTTGTCTAAATGTGTTGTGTTGGGTCCTGTCTAACAGCCTAGAAAGAGAATTCTGAGAATAAAACAGGTATGTTTTTAATGGTGTGTCATTACAGCAGTTTCTTACTTAATATTTGACCACTTCAATGCCAATGCCTGTCAACAGGAGCACTACTAGTATAATCCACCTGTGGCAATGGATGGATACTATCCCCTAAAATGAATTAAGTTAGCTGTGAAAAGTAGGTTGCAGTATACACTTGTGCTACACATATAAAGGTGTTTCAAATGCTTCTAAAATTATTTTGGCAAAACATTTACTACAATTTAATATGAAAAAAACATTGTAACTTTTAAACATTGCAGTACAGCAACCAATCAGCAGTCATATTTAAGTAAACGACCCTTTTAAAACAAGTACTTCTTGCAAAGCTGTCACAAGCATAAAAACACTGTGGGAAGTATTTCAATTAAATACTTACCTGGCTTAGTGTATAACAGGTTTTCAGGTTTCAAATCTCGGTGTGCAATATTCATATCGTGTAAATATTTTACAGCTAGACATATTTCTCTCATTATCTGTGCTGCTTCTGAAAAAACAATGAAAATATAGTATATAAAGAAAATGCTGAAATTGTGGTACAATAAAAGTTCCCCTAAGGCAGTGGCTCCCAAAGTTTTTGGTCTTGCGACCCCTTTTTGGGTACAATTTTAAAACGTAACCCGTTTTTGTACGATTTTTACTGGCGACCTCCTCCATTTCAACCAATAATATTTACACACATATTTGTTGTCTCAGTAATTAGTATTAATCTACATTTTAAGTTCAGTCATTTGTTTAGATCGTAATTTTTATATTGTTCAGTTTCATAGAGTATTTTTCTATTTTTTAAACTTATTTTGGAAGCCTCTCGCGACCCCTCTCGAAACAGCCCGCGACCCCTTTAGAGGTCGCGACCCCCAGTTTGGGAACCACAGCCCTATGGGAAGGTTTAGGAACAGATAAGAGCACCTGCAACATGCATGCATGCACGCTTCCATGCACACACACACACATACACACACACTATCATGGAAAAACATGCACGAAATGGACACTCTATAAAACCTGTATAAAATGGAATTGTGTACAAATGGAAAAATATGTACGGTACCATTACATTTGCTGTGTAATAATGTCCTGCTTAAGGCCAAGATCCATCATTTCTACTGCTTTTAGGATAGTTATTTTTGAAACGCACAGTTTTGTTAAAAACAATGTATGCTGTATTAACTAATTTATTTTAAGACATACTACATAATGGTTCCAGCTAATTATGCAACTAAGGAAATTCTCATTAATGTACTAATTAGACAAATCTTAATACTCTTTGTCTTAGAAAAAATTTGACTTCACAGTAAAATCAATTTTTAACAAAACTGTGCAACACTTTCTTCGATATTTGCTTTCATTTAGGAACAAAAAATAATTACAGTAAAAGCAATGGAAAAGATAGATCATGGTCATAAAACCGAAACCTTTGCAACCCAGAAACACACACTTTCTAAATGTAATTTAACATGCATATAAACATTACAATTGCTCATATTTGCTCACGTACTACATGAAATTTTTTTAAAATCCAATTTAGCAGATGTATGGAACAAATTGCACAACAGTATTTCATTTCCACGTACACAGCTTGTAAATGCTCATTTGTGGCTAGCACAAGAGGCTTTCTTACAGTGCGGATGACACCACGCACAGGAACAGGTGGTCATATCTGGCATTCACAAAACTAAGCACTAAAATTTCAGCAGATTAAAAAAAAGGAGGCTAGCAACATCCTTCAGTGTAGTGACATAGACATGTTACAGTGCAGCTGGTAGGCGAAACTTATTCCAGTTTCATTTTATTGTTGGCATATTGTGATTAACAGCTTACATAGTCTCTTATCATGTCTCACCACATTCACCACACTGTCACCTGGTTAGCTGCAGTGCTACATTAAAAATAACAGAAACCATCCACACATCCTTTGCTATAGCCAAAACAATTATAAGAAGCCCCTGTTACAACTGACACAATAAAATAAAATGTTTTGTTATCCAGTCAAGTTTCATTTCATAGGCAATTTGCATTGTTTCAAAAATACACAAAAATTACTCTAAAAGAGCTAGTTAGGTTTTCTGGATCATGTAAGTGATTAAGATTATTGATCACCAAAGGTAGCCAGATTGGGATCGAGTGACTGAAAGCAATAAGCTCGGGTCACTTTTAAGCTGTAAGCAAAACTTGAATCACTTTTAAAGAAATTTTACTCTACATAGGCTAACCAGGAGATTTTCTGTAAATGTCTCATGATGATGAAACAAAATGGGAACGTAGTGGAGTCAAATGTGTCAAACTTCATGAACAGAACAATTACTTTACCTAAATTTGACTAGCCTAGTACTTAGAGAGGATTGTAGCACAGCATTTAGTCCAATGTTAAACTACTTATTTCAATGAAATTGTGTCCACTCAGTAAAATATAGTACAGAACATTTATTGTTAATTTTATTAAACAATATAAATTGTTTCTTTGACTGCTACTTCATATGTCTAAAAAAGGAACCTACCAAAACATAAAAAATAACAGGATACCAAAGAATTCCATTTTGGATAGAAATACAATAATTTTAATTCTGCAACTTCACCTCACTTAAGTTTCAATAATGTTAAAAATAATATAAATGGAATTAATGTTTATGTCTGTTTTGAAAGTGAAATAGAATCTGTGTCAAGTAGCAGTATATAGTGATGGTAGTATGACAATAATATTTTGTTTGTGCATCTAATTTTTTAGTTTGAATAATGTTTTGAATGATTACATTATTTTCATTTTATATGTTTTAAAACACATGAGCAAAATTTTTCAAGTAACTACCTTTACTGCATTTGCAGTATGACAGAGATAAAAAAGGTAATATACTTATATATTTTTTGAGAACATTTATCAAACTAAAAAAATTGGTTCATTACAAGGTCTAACCACTTAGCTAAGTGGTTGGAGCTCCTGGCCAGTTGGCCAAGGGTCCCAGGTTTGATTCCCAGCCTGGCAGGTGAAATTTAATGCTACTTCCTTGGGTTCAAGACTGGGTGTTGTGTTTGTGCCTTCACCTCCTTCCCTGAAGAGACAATAGTGAACCACTGCAGGCTCATCCTCACCTAATAGCCCCAGGTGTCAACCCTAAAGCTGTCAACTGCAAACTAAAAAAAAAGTTAATGCCAACAATCTTGCAATTGACAGAACCCTCATTGCTTGTGCAAAACACTCAAATGTTTCCTTAGCCAAAAGCAGAACCTTTGAAATAAGCCCTAATGAGTGCAAATTTTCTGTACCAGGATAAGTTCAACTGATTAAATTAATATTTTACTATATTTTAAAATTTTTATTTCGTCATTTTATGTGTCCTCAAACAGCACAAGGCCTTGTTATAGGTGCACAGGGAAGGGAGAAGGGGTTGGCCAGGGCATCTTTAAGGAAACATCCCAGTATTCCCCTGGAGTGATTTCGGAAAACCCTGGAACACAGAAATCAGGACGGCAAGAGATGGGGATCAAACCCAGATCCTCCCAAATGTGAGGCGAGTGTTTCACCACTTTTCCACCACTAGAGAATCACAATTAGTTTATTCATAGCCATATTGTACTCTTAAATTTTATAATTCATATCATCATCTACGCCTTATACATGTGTGTCACCAATAACTTGTTGTTTTGGTTTGTTATTGGCAACGCACAAAAATTAATTTGGGAATTTAACTGCATACATATTGATCCAAGATGATAGACGGCATGAAATTACACAATTTCATGCACGAAATTACACATTTCATACAAGAAATTAGCACACCGCTATAATTGTGACAGTTTTGTCACCAAGCAAGACAATGAAATAGATAACACAGATGTTTTACAGCCTAACTATTCTTATAACTAGTACTTAATTTGCTAAAATAATCGGTTGAACATGTTCATATTATAATGGTAACTAACATTTTGATTCAAATATTTCTCAATGGCAATTATTTTGTGCTGGTATTTGTCGCACAACTTCTGAGCACTGAAACACTTAATCAAACTGGTTTAACTTACATAATTATTTTCTGCATTTCAAACTTTTTGAACCAATGGTGTGTGCTGGGGGCACCAGTTTGGAACTTTCTGTGGGCTGAGCCACAGTTGTGCAAGCTTGTTTGTGGTGGGACCTATGAGCGTGTGTGTCACACTGAACTCAACTTTTGACCGCCTATCCAAAGCCTCGTGCCCCAGCACCTTGGGACCTTTAGCCCTCCTTGGGCCTAGTCGGAGCCGTTCGGGTCTCCCTCGCTTCCACTCCCCTTCTGCCCCTCCCTTCTTCCCCGTGGCGAGCCAGTGGCGGTTTTACGCTCGCCTAGCCCGTCACTTTGCTTCTGGCCGCCTTCCGCAGCGCATGTCCTCTTCTCTCTCGGCACACCGTCGACTTCTGTACTGCTACATGGCGAGTTATTCCTTCCTTATCGCGAGTTGCTTGCATTTTTCAACTAGTTTGTTAGCCCCTTAAGTTGAGAGTTTTCTTGCTTTGTTTTCCTTTTGAGGGCGCGACAGTGGGTCGAGAGAGAAAGCAGGTTCGTGTGATAAATTTGATAAATTTATTGCCAGAGCTGAGTTTGACTCTTTCATAATTTAAAAAACTCTGTCATCTCGTAAAATTTTTCCTACATTTTTATTCCCATAACAATATAATCTTCTTCTTAGTACAGAACATTATTTCTGTCTGACAGCAATACAGTTAAAAATGGCTGAGCATCACCAAATTACAATTTAATACACAAATTCCTTTACTTGCTCAAGCTACAGCCCTCCAAACCCAGTATTGTCCAAAATTTAAAGTGAATTGTAAATTTAAAGTTTTCCAGTTTTATCTACCACCAGTTGCACTGCAGCTATATAATATATATATTTTGAGCAAGTAGGTCACATAGGATGGTTTATCTGTATAGATTCCGAGTTTAATCAATTTGTAAACACTATTTTACTACATCAAATTTCAACACAAAAAAATTCAACTACCTAGGGATTTAGAAAAACTATGGGCATTTTCATCGTATTTCAAAATTTCAATGATAACTGCATTGGTTTTTATTATTTTAAGTCTTCACTTATTTCTTATTTTGTGCAATGGCCTGTATTCTAAGCTGTTTTTGATAAATATTATGTGTTAGGAATATCAGTGTGTATGTGTGTGCGCTCACACATATGAATGTATAGAGTATGGTAAAATTAATGCTGATTATCTCTACAAACTATAAGTTAAAAATGGCAAAATGTTTAATGAATTGTAGACAGTAAGTAAGACAAGGCAAAAAGCCACCCTGATTATAAATTTAAGTGTTAAAGATGTCAAAAATAGTACAGAGAATTGGCGCAGAGCAGTAGCTAGAACTGTCCATTGCGCCAAATGAGGTATATTGTGAAGCTAGGGCTGTACCTCAGTAATTCAATGAAATATGTTAGCCTATTCACAAATATACCCATATAAAGCTAAATGAATAGGTAACAAAACATATCTATGCTATTTTTTTAACCATATGTTGATAATTGCTGGAACTCTTTGCTTAATTTTTCATAAAAGTGATTAGATAATTAATTTCTTCAATTTATTACTTTACAGAATATGTTCACATTATATTTAAGGCATTTTTTTACATATTAATGTAGAAAATAGTTTCTAAAATTATTTTGAACTATTTGTATTAACTGTAAAGTAAAAGTTATGCCTCACAGCAGCAGTTTTGTCGAACTCTGCATTAAAGCATCACTTATAACTCTGACACACATTTTCAACGTGACGAACACTGTTTTCAGCATTGAAATTTTGAAAAGTTGTTGAGCATATTCGACTGTGTGGACGTGACAAAAATCATCTTTGGGGGTTATTCCATTTTAAATCAACACATTTCAGAAAATTTTTTGCATCACCATTATTGATTGTAATGAAACTTAAGAACAGAATATATATCATCCTTTCAGAGCACATCTTTTAAGTTTTAAAACAATTTTTTTGCACGAGATACACTGCTGCAAAGGAAAATGTGACATTTCAGGGTCACGTTTAAGGAGTCATAACATTTTACCCCTTTCTGTTACGAAGCACTGCATATGGCATTTGGCAGGATTATAAATGAAATATTTTACTATGTTCAGAGCAAAAAATTCCGTTAAAGTAAGTCCAACCCTCTTTTTTCATGGTAGAATAACACCTGAAAAAACTTGTTTCTGCAACTTTCTCAGTTTCACCAACTTTAATAAGCTGGAAAGTTTCTGCCTGATCAGAAAATTGTATGTGCCCGATTTTCATTACAGAAGTACTGATAGGAAGGAAGTTATGGAATGACCTTATGTGAAGTAGTGACTGTGACATCTGAAATCTTTCCTCTAGATATCTCATAGATAGTATACATTATTCTCAGAACTATAGATCAATATGACTGCCGGTACAATAGTTCAATACATCTGCAGGTGTAATGATGTGCCTGTTAACTGATCGCTGCAAACTAGCCTTTTGAAACAACCTCTTCACAATTCCTCTTATCCCATCACATGGGCCCTTTCCATGATATGTGGCTAAGAAGTACAGTAAACCCTTGATCTAACGAGACTGCACGGTGCCAGGTAATTAAATCGTTAAATCGCCAATGCCGTTAGTCCCGAGGTAATTAATTCTGACAACCCCACCCCCCCTAAAAATATTTTATTTTAAAGCGTTGTTTTCTTAAAGTTAATGTAGAACAACTACTGACTTAAAATAACACGTTTTTTATTTAAATTACAATAGACGCACAATTTTACGAACTCTGGATTTTACGAAGGTAGCGATTTTACAAATATACTCTCGGGGGAACCCTTTAAAAAACGTAAATATTATCCACAAAAATAAATTACTTTGGGAAATAAACTGAAATAACTGCAAGGCTCAACAAATTAACATGTAATTTAGAGTAGAGACCATATGTAGAAGTTTTTAAATCACTGTCCTAATTATTGCAATACTTAAAAACACTGGTTAAGGCTGTTAAAAAATGTTACGGCGCACATCGGAGCACAACTTTCGGCATGCGAGCAACATTATGTACACTGTTTGTCCACCCCTCATTTCTTTATGCTTGCTTACTCTTCACAGATAACAAGGACGTGACAGCTAGAGTTACATGCATATCTCACTGTCGGAGCCAAGAGCTCTCCCCCCCGCACCCCGTACAGTCTGGCTAACCCTACAGTCCCAAATTCATTTTCAGTGACGTGTGTCTGTGAAGTAATGTGGGAAACAAAACAGCTGCTACCATATATTATCTGAAACCTCAGTGTGTGAAACAAATTGCAAAGCATTTCCCTGAAACTGTCAATCAATATCATCTCCTTACCGAAAAAATGCCCAGCAGACATTCAATCTGTATGTGCGTGAGCGTGTGAGAGAGTGAGAGAGAGAGAGACTGATTGAATGCCAAGCTAAGTGAAGGCAAGACAAAAAACAGAGGGGGACGCATTATCAGAACTACCCATCAGCCAGACATGAGTCTGAAAGTAAACACGACTTGGCAACGGTTAAGAACGGCTTATGTGACTCAGTTTGGACTCGTTGACAATGCTGTTTTTGTATTAAATCGACTCACGTGCCATTGTCAAAAGGGCACAAGTACCGAGCATAGTACAACACAACGGTAGTCTTCAGAATCCGCTTGATTGTTTAAGACCGTGAAACCTGAGTGTACGGTTAAATTTTTATTCATTATTTTGATGTTGCACAGGAAAGTACACTAACGTCGCAGCCTCTGAAAAAAAAATGTTGAGTGCGTTATTATTTTTGGTTTCTTTTGACAAGTCTTGTAAACCTTTTTATATTTATTTTTCCACAAAATGCTACGAACTTAAAGACTACATAATCATGAGAAGGCAATCTGTGTTTGGTGTTCTATACAAAGAGGAGAGAGTGTGGAGAAGTGGGGGGAGTAGGAGATATGGCAGAGTTAGTCATCACGTCTCGCATGTCGGTTTGCGCGTTTAACTATATTCCAGCCAATGTTTCTAGCATTTTTTCAGTTTTTTTTTGTTTCACAGCTCCATATCACTAATGTGACAACTGAAGTGTGTTATTGTTTAATGTACGCAAAATTATTTTTAAATAATGATTTACTGCGATCTATTGCACATTGCTTATCTTCAATCAATTTTTAAATATTTCACTTTATTTTTCCAGGGTTCCTGGAAATTATGTTGTTAGATCACCAATGTCGTTACATCGGGGTTTACTGTACCCTTCAGCCCTTACACCAAAGTCCTTACCATGGTTACTTAGTTAATGAAGTTCTTTCTGTTATTGCGTTGGGCAAATACGCCATATGATTCTGGATAGGTTAGCGTGATCTTATTTCAGCTGCTCATTAGGAACATTTTGAAAAGTATAGAACAATATAATGTGGTCTAAGTACTCACTAACAGAACAGAAGCTGTTAGAATGTGATTCTCCATTTGTTCTTCCAGCAGGCAACAAATTAAATCAGTGTCAATTGTTGACCTGACCAATACAAACACTGGACCTCATTTGGCACAACGCAGGACAAGTTTTCTGTAAGGTCCTCCAAAACAATGAGTTCAACATCTCCAAGACCTATTTCTGTGAATTAAGAAATTCAGACAGATTTTTTTTTTCACAATGAAATCATAAACTTTCAACAGCTTAAATTTTTCACAGAATATTCACACAGGAAGCAAGCTCACAAAAGTCGGTTGATATCTACTGTTTGAAAGAGATTTCCATTTCTTCTGCCAGCTTTTCATATCTTCAAAATCTTTTATTATAATGGCAATTACAGCTTCCACACCAGGGCACTCTGCACACCCTGACAGCATATATAACTCATTTTCTATATTGCAGACCATGACCATTTCCTTGTAAGAATGTTGACATTTGATAGCTGAAAGTAAGAGCTTTATATTCTGATATAAGCATGCACAAATGGAATGTCTACAAGCACTGCACACTTGTACACAAAATTTCACCTAAGCTCCACAAATGTAGGAACATCTACTTTCTTGTTCAGGTATTTTGTCGCAAAAGGTTTACACAGTTCTATCAAGTCACACAAAATGAACTTTTTGGCATGTGTGTTACACTCAAAATATTTACTTAACAGTGTCTGTAGTTTTCACTCTTGTTTTTAGCTTTTTCCAGTAATCCTTCATACTGTTTACATGATATACCTTATATCTTTGTAACACGTGAAATCTCTAGGTTAAAATATTTACTCAGTTTACAAGTACTGATTCTGTAATTTTTGACACTTTATTTTTAATAGGAGATGGTTTTGCATCAGTTGAGAATTTTTTAACCTTAACTTGAGGTACACCATTATACAATTTGTTCACAGAATCCACTAACACACCTGCTGGCTATTAAGTATCATTGCCATCAGATGGCTCACTTTGTTGTATTTTGGACAAACATTTACATCACATAGCTATATCAGAAATGTGATTCAGTTCAGGATTTTTATGAATACCATAAATGTAAATTAATTACCTGCAATGTCTTTGTAACTGACTTCATGTGTACAGAAATACATCAGAGCATGAATTTCAATACAAATGGGTCCATTTTTTATAAAAATTCTTTCTTGTGATAAGAGCAGACAGTCTTAATGTTATCACAGCTAGTTCTAATATGAAGCACATTCTTATTACGGGCATAAGCTCAGAAAAATCAGCTATGGTAGAATATCTGCAGTAGCTTAAAATATTACAAGGTCCATTCCTAAAAAAATTTACTGATCAATTGTAAGAATGCCTAAACACTACTTTCTTCTCCATTAGAGATCTACAGTAAACTGAAGCTAACAGGTAGCAGCAGAACTGTGGATGTTCTAACAGGCACAGTTTAGCTGCAGCTGATGCAACCAACATTGTAGACATACACACAAAACTTCCAGACATATTTTTCCCAATAAAAGATATACACTGTGAAAAAAAATTAATTTAAAGTCTTTTTTTGTTTCTTTACAAATAAAATGTCTTTAAGTTTATAATTTATTAGTCTCGCATATATAAGGTATTTCCTGGAACCATAAACTTTCAGAGTCTTCTAGCTTCCTAACCACCCAAAGTATCAAGCTGAAATTTCTTTTTTTTATTTGCTAGCTAACTGTAGAAGAAACAAAGTTTTTTAAAGTGACAGTCAACCAGAAAAAAGAGGGTTAAGCTAAATTTAAGGAAATGTTTGCTCTGAGCATTGTAAAAGATTTCATTTTCAAGCTTCCTACAAAACTATGATGGAACATCATACTGAGCCGAAACAGTTCAAGGAAGGTACTAGGAATTAATTTAACTTAACTGGAGAAGGTCCCCAAAACACTGCACTTAAGGTGCAAATCCACCACAAGGCAAGCATCGTCTGTCAACATTTACGCTATAGGCTATGGAAACAAGTAAGCTAATTACCAATGTGAAATTGCAACGTGTTGAGAAGCTATATAACATATCTATATTTTACTTAAAACACGCTTCTACCACACTCGTCTCCACAATCTACACAGGTTTTCTTCCTACAAATTCTAAAAATCACAATCAGTCCAGAATTACATTTGAATATATATATATAGCACATACCACGAATCAGTAAATACCAGTGTTACAATTTTACCAATACCATAGAAACAATTACAAAGGCACAATTTTCACTTAAACAGTTTACTAAAACATTGGCATTCCTTCTCGCCTTACCTCCCCACTCGTTGAATTGCAACATAAATTAAAACTGCTCTTACATATTTACCGCTAATTTCACAAATCAAAGGACTTGCGAAAAAAACAAACTCTCTCGGAAGAGCCACGCAATTAAGTAAACGTCGTCCTTTGTTCTTTCCTTCCTGAACACCTCCCTATCGAGGAATTCCTCACCAACGTCGAATTTACATCACAAAATTCTTTTTTGCAGTCCAATCCTGCAGCGTAAGGTTCCCTACTTCAGGAGCTTTAAACCGCAGGCAATACGCTAATGCCGAAAGTCTCTAAGATTTCCCAATACAGACTTGGGGGGCAGTCGAATGTTCCAGACGGAAAACGGTGCAGCACACACTGCATAACTCACCAAAAGTCCTCGTCGACAGCGACCCTAAATCACACACGATCGCCGCAAGCCGATATGTAAATGACAGCTGCTTCTCTTCTCTTCAAAACCGTCACACGGCTAAGAGAAGTTACCTCAAATTAATATGTCTAAATACGCTCTCCACACAGTATCAGAATATCCTGCCCCAACCATATGTCGGTCTCCATTTTCACTTCGGCGACTGCCTTACTAGGGAAGCTACATCAGACAGGGCTCCTTCTATCGTCGACATCACCTAGTGAGCTCCCCCCACAAGTCCGACCCTCCACGGCCGTTAGAGGGGTAGAGCAGGCAAATGGGGCAGCCCAGAAGTCCCGAGTTACTAAAGTATACCACCAGTATAAACCAACCGATTCACCTACAGACTCGACCCGACATTTGGAACAGAAGGGTTCAATTCTCTGAGGATCCAACTAAAAGTGCTCCAAAGAAGAAAAAATATAACAAAAACCCAAATCAACCCAATAAAACAAACTCAAAAAACAACCAACATAACACGACCAGCCAAAATAATTTGAAAACAGCAACCCAGGAGCCTGCTCAATACCAGCAATGGGTAAAATGCAATGATTCTCTCAGTGACCCAGAAATGTCATTTTTCTTTACTGTAGTTAGTAAAATGTGTATTTTAGGCACAAAAAAAATTATTCTTAAAGGATGAAATAAATTCCACACAATTTTCATTAAAATAAAAACTGTAACGCCAAAGGCAAGTGCACATTTAAAAATGGAATGATCTATTGAACAAATTTTTTGGAGGTTGAAACCTTTGTTTCCTGACTAAGTCGAACACACATTCATATTTTGTTAACTTGACATTGTTTATTACGAATATTGAAACACAATCTTCGAAATCTGTGACTTTATATCTCAAAATGGAATTAAAATAGGATTTTCAGGTATTTGACAGTCTTGTGTTTAAATATATATATACACATATATACTTTTCCATTTTATAATTTTTTATTTTTGTAAGCAGTAGTATGTTCGTCTTAATCAGCAGAACCAATGCAGAGCTATTTTGAAGTAAACTGCAAATTATTTTAAAAAAATTAAAAAATGTATATTGCAATACATTAATGCCGTTATGTAATTTTTAAAAAGTTCGAGAATAAATTATACATTTGACACGTTTTCCACATGTCAAATTCAGAGACCAACTCTACCGGGGATCAAATACTGATCACCTTGAGGGGAGGTGGGTAGCATTACCAATCAGTCCCAGCGGCCCCTTAATTTCGACAGAACCGTTTAACAAGAAACTTATTCAAACAAAAAATCCTGATAAAATTAGAATAAAAAAGATTTTCAACAAATATAAGCAGGAACGCCAACTTTTAGGCAATCTGATCAGTAGCCCATCCTCCTCCACAAAGGAACACCGACCACTCCTAACAAGGGGAAATTAGAATTTCCAGGTGCAAAATGGTGCTATATACACAGTTTTTGTATCTGAATATACCACCAGTAGATATAGCGATATTGTTTTCTAATATTTACTGTAAAAATTAAATACATCTGTGGTTTTGAAGAAAAGAGGGAGAGTTTACAATCCCTTTCTCTAACTTCTAAAACTCGCACATGACCAACATTTTTCTGTATGCACACACAGCGCACATGTATACACTATGTGAACATAATCAGAACATGTTTCAGTACTTTGTAAATACACACTGACTATTTTAGTATGCCTCCACTACTTACAAATATATTTATAGACAAATTATAAGAAATAAAATATGCTAAGCTTACCTTGCATTTCTGAAAGTTATGTTTATACACACAATTTTTTAAATTTGTACACACATTTCTGGGAATGTCTGTACACACGTTTTGGAACTTATTTACATACTTGTCTCGCTTCAGCAGTTGGCCTACAAATTCATTTACATTTACTCAGTTCCTACCTACCAGCTTAAACTACTTGTTAACAGTAGCATGTTCCAAATCTAGCTGTTAATTTCCAGTGTAGTAAATTAAGTTCTACTATAAAATTACTAAACAACATTTCAGCAGTCATAATGATATGTGAATCCTCTGTCTTGATAAATATTGAAGTTAAAGAATTAGTTCCAGCCTTAACATTCTAGAGTTCACAGTATTTTTTGGAAGCGATGTGTCACCTGCAATTGTCATGGCCACTACATTTAACTGAAAAAATGACAATTACACACAGTACAACAACACTATTTTCTGACACATCGCTGGCTCTCAAACACTGCCAGTCACGTGCATACTAGGTCCGCAACCACTGCGTTATCTTTTGTCATTTTGTGGTCATGCATTTATCACACGAGATGATTTACCTGTTGAAGGAGCAGCCTATGAATATTTACTTCACCTTATACAATTATAATTTATTATAATAAACACTGTTCCACATTACTACCAGTACCGCAAACAACAACCCGATGTAAACAACAATGTTCCCGCATCAAACTGAAGTATGTAGCAACAGTGGAAGTTAGTTGATAGCTTAGTAAGTCTGGTACACACACCACATAAGATTTGTACATACGCAATAGAACAACCTGAAAACTACTGAAATGAGTACCAAAAAAACTGGTACGTCTAACATTGCTTTAGTGACAACGCTGTAGGAAACCCACAGAACAAGCACGAGACACCCTAACAACACAGACACACAAACACACACACACACACGCACGCAGTCCGGGCAAGCCACAAAACAAAGAACGCAATAGATATCTTCGCCTAGTGCTCGGTCTGTAGTGGGCATTCTTCGTAAACCAATGAACTTAACATAACTTACAAATGCATAAAAGATCAATAGCTACATTGCCGCACGTTTCCAGTATGCTGTACACCGTCTGGAGGGTCGTCTTTTACTCCTTTTGTCCATAGAAACTACAGAGAACCCGTAGATGTTGGCCTTCCTGTATAAGCATGTAATTACTTCTTTTATAGATAAATCTTACATAATAAGTTAAATTCCTATGTATTGAAAGAAAAATTGCTGAAACATCTAATTTTACTATGTTCATCCAGAAATACCACACAAAAATTCTGTTAAGAGACTTTTCATCTTTAATACAGTGAACCCTCGATAACTCGGACTTTGATGTCCCGGACTTCGGATAACTCGGACAGAATTTCAAAAAACAAAATTAATTTTAATTAAATTATTTCTCGGTCAAAAATCATAAGAAAATTGTGCCTGCCTCATTTAAATCCATCACATTTTATTTAAAAACAGTATTAAGCTTTAAAAGCAGTTGTTCATCGCTATGTAGCCTTTTATAATACCACCGTAAAATATCTGGCAAATTCAGTGTGGTTAAATGTTGCTAGCGAGGCGCACGAGTAGAGATGCAACTCAGCAAGCACGCGAGTGGATATGCAACTCAGCATGCAGACTTCTGTTCTTTATCTTTCCTCCCTCTTCACCGTGCGAGCCATACACGTACGTGCGTCATAAATAAACATTTCAGTATGATGCTAGTGAATTGGACGGTAACTACATGTCTTAATAGCACTTAAAGCAAAATTAATTTTGTTCTGGTATGTGCGATAAATTCAAGATTGCAAAACAATTTGTTTTGGACATTAATAAACAAAATTAAAAGCCATTGGTTTGCATTGCAATGTAGGCAAGGAGGTGAGAGGGTTTTACGGCCCTTCAACGACGTCTTACAAGCTGATGAGGGTGAAGTGAGGTGAAAGAACAACACAACATCCATGCCAGAGCAAGGATTCGAACCCAGGGCCTCTCACACCGTAAACTGGCGCCTAACCCACTACGCTAGAAGCCGGAGCGCTATAAAAAAAACAGGGCTTAATAAATTATAAAAAGGGGGAGGGGGGGCAGAAAGGGGCTTTAGTCCCGGGCCGCACATTCTAGAGGGCCTCGGTTTTGAAAAAGTTAAATGGTTAAAATGAATGGACTGTTATTGAGTTCCCGTTAATGTTGATGGTATCTGCGAAATTTATTTTAAGTTTAAAGTGTGTGTAAGGACGTCACTGTTCTGTGATGAAGCAGCCAATGTAAGATAGTATGAAAGGAGGCCTACAAGCGCACATTATCACTTCAACCATGGTCGTAGACTTATACTAAACAAAAAAAAAAAAAAAAAGGAGGAAAGGTAGACTGAGATTTACGTTGCTCCTGGCCTCGTATTCTAACAAAGAGGCCCTGCAAAAAAAAAAAAAACAATTTCTCGTAGGAAACTAGCAACTAGCTGCAGACACTGTGACATGCTGACGTTGAGCAAAATTTTAACGTAAACATGTCGTGAGTTGCGTGTGGTTACGTGCAGTGTTTTTATTATTGTTGAGACTGTACCGGTTGACCTCGACTACTTCCGCTTGCGCTCTACCACCCTAGCTTATCTCTCTCTCTCACACACTCACTCACACACCCACATAGACTGTCGACAGCCAGACGACAGAAGGTTGTGTTAACATTTATGTGGTAGAAGGGTGCCTTGGTGCCAGCTTCAAGCACAGATAAAAAAAGATCAGCCAGAAATAGCATAAAAAATAAATAAATAAGAATCTGCCGGCCCAGGTTGTTTGACATTCTTTTATAGTTCTCCACGTTACAGTGATAATTTCCATACTACCTGCTCCTGTAAATTGATACGTACAAAGAAGTATATACAGCTGCCTCTTTTGCTTGTAGAAATGATAACGTACTAATTTCCTCACGTTTCTTGTGATTAATGACTGATAACACCTCCTCCCCGGATGCCCCTCGATAACACGGACAAATCGTAACTTGGACAACTTCTCCCCCCTTTTAGTCTGAGTTATCGAGGGTTCACTGTACTAAAATCTTTAGAACACATTATTTTAACATTCATTTCTACTGCTTGCACAATATATATATTTTTAATCCTAAACAAGAGTAGATATTAAAAATACTGTTGCAGAAATTTGTTAAAAACAGTGGATAATAAGTTAACTAATTTTTTGAAGACAAAATACAGAATGGTTTCAACTAAATGCAATTGAGGAAATTTTCATTAATGAACTAGCCAAATCTATATACAGTAATTATTTGTCCAGAAAATAAAAGACTACCAAGCGAAACCATTTTTAGCAAAACTGTGCAACAGTTTTTCAGTATTTTCTTATGTTTAGGAATAAAAAAAATAATTATCGTGAAAGCAGTAGAAATTTCAAGGCTACAAACTTGGTAGATGGACATAAAACATATATTTTCATGATATACCAAACATCCTTTGACGTGATAAAATGTAGCATTTCTTTAGTCTTTAGAAGACTGTTTCTTCTATAATTTACCATTCTGATATCCTGGTATATGTCTAACTGATTCTGTTGGGGCAAACTTAGTTTGCACACCACCCAAGACCGGCCACTCCAAAAGCGACCATTACCATCGAGAAAATAATTTATACAGCGTTTCTCTTTGCAATCCTATCGTTATATAACGTGGCATCACATTTTATGATTGGAACCAAACTTTCATACTACAGTGTGTTTGGAACACTGGTCTACGGTGCAGGAGGTTGACTTTAAATCCTGCATAAGGTAGTAGCGTCAATTCAAATTAGTTTACTACCTGTTTCCTGTGTAATATATCTTTTTTTTGTTACTTGATACCTACATAATAATAAATTATGGAACTGGTGTGAGTATTGTACTATTATTAAATTTTTAGTGTCTGGTTGTTATCTATCAAAAACATGCGATTTTGGGTTTGGCCAGTATGAATTATGATATGATGTTACTATACCATCTGTTTAACAAATGAAATATCACTAACACAATATGACCTTTTTTATTGTAGGAATAACAATAATAACATCATTTAAGACACTATGCAAATTTCCATATTCCATCTTATTTTACAAGGAGTTCAGACAGAAAAAGAATGATAAAATATCGTTAACTGAAAAGAAACACTGGGACAATTTAGCAATGTAAAGGAGAAAGAATTACAAAACTAATAATATAATGCACAGCGTACCAAGCTGTAAGCCATAAAGCACCCTGCGTACAGTTAATTTAAATAAATATGTAATCATTGCTTTTTATCAAATAATTTTTGAATTTACAAGTTAGCAGACATTATGGTTTCAAGTCAAGGACTCGTTCAAACTAGAAGAACTAATAGACTCTGCGCTGGGAATAAAAAATGTTACATTACGAGAATAAAATAATCTTCTCGGCAGAAACTTATCGGAAGCCGCCTCCAGTTCCTTTAGAATTAAATTCTAGCCATCCTTCATTCAGTAGGATTAGTAGTTGGAGAGCCCATTCCAGGATTCACAGATTATAGTCTAAAATTATCACTCAATCCTCCATAACTTTTTTAACCTTTCCTAATAAACTCCTCTTTTGTTTCTGCACATTACATTTTTACATAGCAATGCATTTAAAACTAACACCTATAAATCTAAGCAGAATACGGTTTACAATTGATTATACAACAAACATTATTCAATACAAAAAATCTGTGACAACACGTATAAAATTGGATTATTGTTGATAGAATTATAGTAGAACCCCGATTTAACGAAATGCCATGGGACCCGAAAATGTTTACCCTAAATCGATGTTTAGTTAATTCAGACTTCACCCCCCCCCTTAAAAAAAAAGTTTATTCCTCGGGCATGTTTCGTTGGAGTTTAACGTAATTTCAAAAAAAGTATATTGGCTTAAAACAATAACAAAACGCATTTACCCCAATAGGTAAACCACAGCCGTGAAAAGAAACAACATCAGTGAAAAAAATTCCAGTGGAATGCTCGGCGAGCGTGTGCATGGTGAGTTAGGCCGTCCTTGCACGCCATCAACACATGAGAAGTGATGAAACACAGCCGAGCCGTCAATATCTCCAGCCCACTCCACCAACAAAATTAAGGAAAATCCCATGAAAATTAGTAAAAAAATTGTTTTAAATGAAAACTGAATTAAAAGTTTGCGAGATAACTCTAAAATAATAATTAAATATGCGCGGCAGCCATTGTAGCTTGTATGAAGCCGCGCTCGTGAAACAAATTTGTGTTGGTCTGCTCGGTAAAAACGCTTTGCACTCAAGTGTTTTTTAGCATCGGATAGACAAATTATTTACATTTACGGTAGTAAATTTGTTGTAAAAATTCGGCATAAATAATATTATGTTTTTTTATAAACTCAATTTTTTATCACAGGATGCAAGTGTAAATAATCACGCTGCACACCACTGCACTCTATCGGTAATAGAATTAATCAATAGAGTGCGCTGTACTGCAACGCATTCTAACGGAGACGCGAAGCACTACCTTTGAATTAGTTCTTGTGCTGTTCACTGCCGCGCTGTGGAGACTGGATACCTAGATGCTCGTTCACTCGCCATCCGCCAGGATGAGGATCTAGGCGCGCGCGCGCTTGTTATCTAACACAGCATCGCTCGCTCGGCCACGCCCGCGCATGTGTATCTCAAAATCACTCCCGCGGCCAAAGTTTTCAACCGATTTTAACACATTTTTTTTGTTTCTCGACGGATGGTTAAAGCTTTTATACGGAGAAATAAGTACATACGGCGGTCTATGGTAGTATTTTTAAATGACTTAACTTACAATTAATATCAAATTTTATCAAAGTCTGTTAGTTATTTAATACATTTTTTTTTGTTATTTTTTGAAGATTCTTTAAAATCCTTTCGTTAAATCGCTGTTTTCGTTATTCCCCGAGTTCGTTAACTCTGGGCTCTACTAAACCTACTGTCTATTCACATTCAAGTGAGAGCGCGCAAAACACATACACATGATCGAAAGTAAGATCTGTCAATGAAAACACAGAGTTCACGTAATTGCAGCTTGTAATCAGGGGTGTCCGGAATGCTCGCCCCGTGTAGTGGCAGACAGGTATTGAGCGTAGAAAACCATGCACGAGTTGGTGGGAGTTAGGCGAGCATGAACACAAAGTCGTGGGAACCTATGAGTGTGAATGAGATAGGTATGAAGAACTCCCGAGAAATCTCTTTGAACAGCGACATCGTCCAGCACGATACATAATGCAGAAATCCGGGCATAAAACCTTATTTCTCTGGTAGACGATAATGTCATACCAATGTGCTATGGACGAAATGTAAAATAATCGACACTAATATCGACACACATATTGTAACTATTCATTAACTTTAACAATAACATGTGAAATGACAAAATAGGATAAAGTAACACAACGATTACTTAAGAATAAATGTATACACTGAATTAAAATTAAATCTTCATATGGTACACCACAGTAGAAAAACATACTAAACATATAAACATCTAGCAGTTCACTCAGATGGCGCAGAATTGTCATCATTAAGGTTAATTATAAAAGCCTCCTCATTCTCCTCCACAATGTTATCCAGTGCCCACGTTTTACTTTGAACCTTTTCGACAACATGAGAGAGACAATTATTCCACTCATTTTGAATCCCAGTGTGTATTACTTCTTCAAGAAGTGCTTTAATGTCCAACAACTTGTAAGACATAATCTTTGCAGCAACAAAACCTTTAATTCTGGCTCAAATCATTTCTATGGTGGGATTCAGTTCGCAATGATATGGGAGAATTCACAGAACACTCTTACCCACATCCCTAACTATTTCATAAATTGCATATACAGTACATGCTAACTTACGTTGCTGAACAATGGTAGCCAATTAATTTTTTAACATTTCATCTTCAAAATCAACATTCATTGAATTTAACCAGTCTTCTATTTCCTGCTTCTTTGAATTAACATTAAGAATTCTTTCTTTTTTACTGGAGTGGTATGGCACATTGTCAAGCACTATAACAGCATTATCTTCACATCGAGGGAGTAAGCCATTGAACCATTTCTCAAAATAATTGGTACACATTTCCTCATGATAATCGTCACTCTTTTTGGATTCAAATACCCACAAACCCCCTTCCACAAAGCCTAACTTACTTCCAATGTGCATTATTTTAACACAATTTTCTTTGCCAGAAGGACCTTTAAGACCAGTTGAGAGTCCTGATAGAAATGCTTGTTTGGATGATGTTACAGAGTTATAGTCATCCACCTACACACACTTTCATGTATGACCTGCATTTAACCAAGTTTCATTTATATAATAAATTCTTCTTCCTTCATAACGGTACTCCAATAACGACGTCTCCCTAATATTATATCATTCCTATCTATCAGCATGCTGTCTCATCCATGTCTAAAAAAAATTGAAATTAAGTTCCCTTAATAAATTGTAGAATGTTAATTCAACAGAAATCTGGCAGTTCGGGGTCTTAATTAACATCAACTGGTACTTTATCAATAGTGCAGTTAATTTCAAAAGAAAAACACAGGTACTTTTCTCTGTATTGCATTCCTGTCAAAAAAGTCAACACTTTACAAAAGTTTTCATCGTCTTTCTTTTTACGGTGACTAACTCCAGTAGAACGACGGGCTGCTTTATCAACAATTTCGTCAATATGCATATAAGGATTCACTTCTCTCTCGAGCTTATACACATTGAGAAACAATGTTTTTCTGATGAACTGAGCGCTTCTTGGGTGGGATTAGAATGGCAAGGCTGCCAGTCTCGCTTCACGTATCTACAGAGGACGCCATCATTTATCCACATGTACGTCAACCTGATAAAAAAAACACACAGATAATAATATCATCATTAACTGATAAGGGGCTGAGTATGTAAAAAAAAATATATGAACACTCGCTTCACCAGTCCCCAATTTAACTCTAGTCACACTGTACCAGCGCGCGCTTTTACTAACATCACACACTTTTTTTTACAAACTACAACTGTCACATCTCGGTGAATGAACTGTAAGTACAAACTTGTGATGTGCAAATCTAAACTGAATTCGATGAAACATACAGAGCATTAATTTCAACGCGTTAAGTTATAAAGTTCAAACTCTGTAATGTATAGAATATGAATCCTATATATTACAGATTATTCCAGTTCAGAGGGCATACCTGAAAATGTAATTGGTATGAACCTCGATATCCTACTAACATAATCAACTTAAAAATTAATATTCAGTCTTATAAATTTTAAAATGTCAATTTCGCAAGTCTTTTCTCAATTGTATTCATCTCCACTCAAGATATAGGCCTACGCAAAATTCAGGATGTTGCAAAATTCCATGTCAATATTCTAGGGAAACAATCCTCACGTGTAGAGGAACAAAAAGTGTTATATGAACATAGGTCCAAAAACGCACAGCTTTTGCGCTACAGTAGGCAATACATAATGTATGGTTGATAGCGTGCAGGTAGGATCATGTTGCTGTGGGACATCATTACAGCAGTACATTACATGTTACTATGCCACACACTACACCAGTAACACACAGACAGTAGGAACAACTGTGACACAGCAACATGATCCTGCCAGCGCACCATTAACCATATATCAAGTATGCCAACTGTAGCGCAGAAATGGTGCGTTTTTGGACCTATATTCATATGACACTTTTTGTTCCTCTACACGTGAGGATTGTTTCCCTAGAATATTGACATGGAAATTTGGAACAACCAGTATTATTATAAATTAAGCTGATTCTTAGCAGCAGTAGCTCCACGTCTCGAGACATCTCCTTGACACATTGTCAACTGCAGCAAACACTTGGCCGCAAACTCTCCCGCTGGCGCAGAAGTCGTCCCTTAGTGAACCGGATCTACGCCTGCAGGTCATTCCTCGCCTCCTCGTCGGTTGTAGTCCATAACAGGTATCATTCCCATCCTGACAACAGGTGGTTCCTCTCGACGAAACAAATTGTAGCATGACAACTAAACTGCAGCAAAATTTTCTTACTGTATCCCAGTACTATTTATTCCTTGTTTAAGTGTATCTTCTATGAGTATATGTCCTTTGTAATGATTTCATATTTCACAGTTTATAAAAATGTTTATTCCACAAAGCAACATTCTTCTACGCAGCATGCCTTCCAAGCGGAACAATATGATTCCCGTCCACACTGTGAATTTGAGCCCGCGTCTAGCAGGCACAGTAATAACAGGCTGCTAATCTTGGCGTTGCTAAGCATCGACCAAGGCCCAGTGCCACTCACCAGTACCCTTCCCATTAGAACACACATTAAACCAACAACAATGACACAGGGTTCTCTAAGTTACCAATTATGTAAAACAGATCTTGGCAAAACAATTTATATAATGTACGTTAACATACAAAGCTTAATAATTTCACACACGTTTTCTCCACTGAGAGGTTGATACAGAATTACGATACAAGATTAAGAGGGAAATACTAAGCTGCTGTGGCCGACACACACACGTGCGCCACTTTATTCCATTAAAAAACAGGGACAAATCCCTAGTCGTACAGGGCTCGCGGCCGCGACAGCACACCCTCGACGTGTCATTAACGCAAACAAACGATTAACCAAACCTAACTGAAAAAACACAAAAAAACATGAACACTAAACTCAAACAAAAAGAACTTACCGATGACACGGCTCAGATGTGGCACCGCGGTCGCAAGCTAAACACAACCGCCCATGGTCGGGCCCGGGAGAAGACTAATTGTCTCGCAGACTGGAGCGTCTGAGCTGGGCATGGGAGGGAGAAGTGGGGGAAGGAGGGGAGAGCGAACACGAGCACATTCGACGGCGGCCGAGCATGGCCGAAGTCCGGGCGGGGAATTCAAACTATTAAGGGCACAAGCACCAAGTTCCTCCAAAGCAACCTCACTGCCAGTCCAAGATAAGTAGATTTAACAGATCTTCAAGTGTGGTGAACCGGAGTCTCCAACTCCCTGTACAAATTCTTCAATCACAGTGCAATTGACTCTGCCACAAGTGCACTGCACTGCCAACTGCCTGGTATCTGCACATTACAATATCCCTACTAAATTAAAGAATTACGTGTTGGTGTATTATTACAGGGAAAATAAATCTGCAATTAGCAGAAAATCGTGTTCATTGATAAGAAAAACATGTAAACTATAACATAGAAAATTATTATGTATTAATGCAAAAGAAATATCAGGAATGATTTCCTAGAGAATAAAGAAATAGAAGCATATACACAGTAGATTAACCTAGCATACGTATAACCACAGACGGACTAATAGATAACGGAGTAAGTCTATAGGAACAAAAGTTTATAGCCCACTTAAATTCTGTAGCATATAAACTATATACCCACAGATATCATTATTCTATCAGACACAAATACTCACTTAAAGCTGTTTATTCTCATTAACGTTCTAATAAATAGTTTGTTATTATCATTAGTGTACTTTATCTTCCCTTGTCTTAATGTGGCTTTAAATAAATTCTATTCTTTTTTTTCCATAAGGTAACACAAAACTGTTGCTCATTCAATCGTGAGGTGCAACAACAATCTAACAGCGTAAGTAACAACCCTTCCAACTACAATGTCTAGATACAAAAATAATTCATAAATCACTTTGGGTACAAGGGTTTCACTGCAACGTTAAAATAAAGTATAAATTCGCAACACAATTATGCCAACTCAAAATATCAGTCATTCGGGCGACACCCTAAAATCAGGCAAACATTAACACTTCTCAACGTAAGTTAGTATAACTGATAAACTTATCATCAGTTACGATTTATTGATTATTCATTGTTATATATGTAATAACGTAGTAGAGTAATATTGAATCTGCCTGTCATCTTCCCTGTAACAAAAGTTTTTAATTTGTAACTGTTGTATTGAATTATTCTTTTAAGGGTGGGGTGTACCGCAATTTTCATCACCATCACTTTATTTTTTATTTGTACCAGATATTTTTTTTCTTATTTTAGACACAAAATGTGACTAAATTTGGCTCTTATGAAATTGTTTTACCTCTCATAGTTTACATGTAATGACTTGTTAAAATCATATTTTGCATGTTTCCGTTATAAGGACTACACTAAAATCAACTGATATACCAAACTCAAAAAAATCACAGTGGATAAAGACATTGCAGGCTACAATGTCATGCTCATAAAAATAAAAAGAATCAACATTATTTGTGTTTAAAAAAATTTGTTGAATTTTTAAAATTTTTATTTTCAGTTTCAGCATTTTTTTTAAATACAAAAAAAATTTTTATTCTTTATTTTTATGAGCATGACATTGTATCCTGCAATGTCTTTATCCACTGTAATTTTTTTGAGTTTGATATATCGGTTGGTTTTAGTGTAGACCTTAAAATGGAAACATACAAAATATGACTTATTACGCGAAAACTATGAGAGATAAAAAAATTTCATAAGATCCAAATTTAGTCACACTTTGTGTATAAAATAAGGAGGAAGCTGAAAACATTGCATGCTTGGTAGTCCTAGGCTGGAACACAGGCCTGGTGTAGGCGGGACGGATGGATTATCACGTGGTTCAAACAACACTTAAGTTACTACATGAACCCTGGACAAATTACTTAGAACTCAGTCACTATTTATGGAGCACAATAATAACAACAACGAACGAATCACTTGAACTGGGGATGACACAGATGCGCACAGATTGGTGCTGCGACCATGTAGCTCAAACAACACTTGCAACAACCTTAAGTTACTACATGAACCCTGGACAAATTACATAAAACCCTGACAATATTTACCACTTGCAATGTACTCAATTACGACGATGGTGGATACAAAACCCTTAGACATCACTCTACGGCCGCGTGGCCCATGCCTACGGACTTCTCTCGTCTTAAATTACTAAAGGTCACGAGGGCACAAATACATTAATTACACTGCAGTATCTGACTGCGGGGAACGTCAAGGCACGCGTACAAGAGAACAGGTTGACCGATAAACTACGAAAGGCTACTGCGACTAATTCAGACAACCAAAAGATGACTATGTGCGCAGACAGCGTCTTACCTCTCCCGGTGATGACGAACAACTGCCACAAGCTAGCTGCTGCGCGGACCCAACATGGCCGCCTACGGGGTTTACACCACCGGAAGTCGCTTGCACGTTAATGAATTACTTCAAATTAAGCAAAAGGCACAAAACACTACCATAAATACAATTTACAAGTGCGGTTGTACAAACACATAATTATTTCCTTAACTATTATTTCTGCTGAACATAAACAATCCTAAGACTTTGCGGCCGCGGCAATTCAAGTTGAGTTCGTCAACACAGTACTTTCGCAGATACACAACACTGCATTCAAGACCCATTCTGCCTCGCACATGTGTGGCGACGAGGACGGGAATGTTCTAGGTGTCGCTGGCCTTGGGCCGGCGTCAATTACATGCTTAGTACAGAAAAGACTGACAGGGTTCTGTAGCTGGTTGTGGTCAACTGGTGGCGTACATAACACCCCCCCCCCCAGGCTTGTAAGTGAAACATACTGCAATCACACTGCACTGTACAATGCACTCTATAGAGCAGAAAGAGTACGTATCAACACAGATACACCAATTTCATGACTATTCAACCTTGTTTGTGGGGCAGATCTTCTGACAACATAGATTTGCAGTCCACTAGCTCCTGCATCACTAATATATATGAAAAGCTGGTGGTGATATGATAACTTATAATTTTCTTGTTTACACTGCACAAGATTTGCATTTATATGTTAAACATTTTTAAATTTATTTGCTTTACAGGTTACCTCAATAAATACAATGGTATCATTCTGAAGCACTGTTAGTATTATGTTCAGTCATTTAGTCATTTGGGTACTAAAGCATCATAAAATTAGAACAAACTTCTTTAATAAAATTTTTGTTACTACTTCCAGGCACATTATATTTACAAAAATTATTTGTAGGTAGTTTTTTAGAACATAGCTCTGTACAAAAAATATGTAAAATTCATAGGCATAATAATGTACCGTAAAATGGGGTGAATAGGGACGCTGGGGTGAATAGGGACAAAATTTCAAATCAAAAGTTCCAGTACACAGTTTTAAATCAGAGTTTTTCCTAAAGGTTGTCAGTTAATGATTTAACAAGGAGTTATTGTACTGAAGCATAATTTAATTTACAATAAAGTTATAAGCTAGGAATCTATTTCAAATTTTGTCCCTATTCACCCCAGCGTCCATATTCACCCCATTTTACGGTACGTAAGATTACCCTCAATATTTAAAACTCCAACACACAACTTAAAATCAAATAAAGTATGAATTTTCAGAATTATCTGAAAATTTTTAATGGGAAATTTAATTAAAAATCTAGGTTTCAGCTGTTTATACTATTTAAATTGACTGTACTTTTGTAGATTTCGAATTTTAGAATTTTTAAGTTTTTAGCATGTATAAATTTATAAGACTGATCCTATACTATATGTGTGTACTAGTATAATTTATATATAAACTATGTCACCCTAGGTATAGTTATAGTATTGTAATCTACAGGCTGAAAAATCGCCTAAACTAAATATGGAAGAAATGTTTTCATACCTCTCTCTGTGAATGCACCATCTTGCTTTTCTTGTATTCGTTGAAATAGTTCTCCCCCTTCCATACTGTAAAATAAAACTGAATATTGTGTTCAATTTTAAAACATGTCATAGCTACAAAAAAATAACTGAAACTTACCATTCCATAATAACAAGCAAACACTTGTGACCACTGTATGTATTTTCATAAACATCTATTATATTAACAATGTGTTGGCACCCACTAGCACGCCAATGTAGATCTACTTCACGACGTGCTTTCGTACAGTCATGGAGAACCTACAACAACAATTATGAACATCAAAAACAGAAACCATTATACATATGAGAAAACCATCAAAGAAGTTAATCATTGTTGACATTAATAACTGCTTTGAATGACTTGTGGTGAACAGATATATCCTAACTGTATGGTGGCTCCTCTAAAAATTACATTTTTTCTAAATTTGTAACTCATATCAGGTAATTATAGTAAAAATTTAAAAGCAAAAATTACTCCTTGGCATTCCAATGTTATACATTAACCAATAAATATAAATATCACTGGTTTTTTAATGAATGCATGTACAATTGCTACATTATTAAACCAATGAAAATGAATCAGGCTAAATAATTATCTTAGAACTAAGAGAAACTCTTCAAGTAAATTTCCTGTAAGCTAAACTTTTGACGGAAAACTCTTTTCAATTGGTACATTTCAAATGATAATGCAAAGTCTATAGAAGTAAAACAGATAAAGCACAGTTTATGCATGTAAAAAATAAGATAAGGCACAAATATATGCCAGAGATCACACTATCTGATTACATCCCTTCTAATACACTAGCAAAGAAATAATTTCAATGTGTTACTGTCTAACATCTCAATTTCCAAGGTTTTTTTCATATCTTGGTAAAAGGAAAAAGTGTCACATGTCAGAATCGGCTTTCTGTGTACGAAATACAGTTATATAAGAAGATTGATTAAATCAATAGTATAGTTCCTATCAGTTCCATCTCCAAAATATAGTTAGCACTAGTGAAACAGTTCACCTCAAATACATTGAAGTATAGCTCCATGTTGTGTGGCTCAAAGTTTTGTGCTGTGTACACAGTTGCTAGTAACTGTTTTGCTGAGAAACCATTTTCTGCTTTAAAGAGAGTCAAATCACATGTTTGGTCTACCATGAATGAACAATGGGGAACATGCATGTGTCAGATTTTTACTAAAAACATTACCAGCATTTAGAGTTATTGCTAAATAACATGTAGGCCCTAGGCCTATACTTAATGCAGAGACTTAAAACAATATATAACATTTAAAAATTGTCGCCGTAAATATAAGAAATTCAGAAATTTTCAAACGGGATGAGAACGCTCTGTGATTGGCTTGAAATCACTTGGCGCAAATCGCTTGGCAGGAAGTCACCGTTTCCTAGTCGAGGCAAGGCTAGTTACGTTGTTTACAGTACCTGTATTTTAATTTAGGAATATGTGTTTAATTTAATACAACTCTACTAGACTTATATGTAGCACCATTTCAAGGCTGTATTTATAGCCTACTTGTTTCTCAGATCTCACCTGATAATATAAAGAAAAATGTGATTATGGTGTGAGATTCAGACTAAAATATTAGTCATCCATCGATACCGTACTTAACATGTTAATAACAGTTTAAATAATCACTAACACATTCACGTATAGTTTTACTCTGAAAACCATTTTCATATAGCCTCTTACAAGACACTAACAAAAACTGGACAGCTTCTTTTTTCTGACGATTCTGCTCAATTGTTTGCCTCTTGCTTAAAAATAATTCTTATTTTTGTAAAATTTTCTGACTTACTCTTTCGTTCCTTATCTGAAAAAGTGATATATAAACTAACAAACGTAAAATTTGTCTGGATAGGAGTGCAATGGCTTGTTGCTATGTGTTTGATCGTAACGCCAAACTTTTAACTTTTTAAAAAATAATTTTTACAACTACAAACATTAACTCAAACTTGGAATATCTTCTAACTGTACACATTTGTAATACATATTGATGGGAACTGAAGTGCAAACAATACCTGCTAGACTTTCCAATATTTAGATACAAAATTTATACATTTTATTGTGTTCTGCTACCTACCGCAACTTCTGTAACTACTTAGGTTCTTCCATGCTGCTGCTATCTACCGGTGGAACTCAAACTATGTAAGGCTTCGCGTAATGCATGAAATGCAAGAAATTTTTGTATTTTCCAAAATGATGTGTGAAAGTTATTAACTCTCACTGTAATATTTCAACGATTACCTTTAACTTAATATTTATGTATTACATATTATTCTTCCCTCCAAGCTACTAAAGGCATTTATAAAAGTAACCTGCTTGAGTTTACATATTCTAGATTACATGTACAGAATGCTCGATCACCAGAGGTTAGTCAGGTTGCAATAAATCTCGTGCTTGCTATTAGTTCAGTTCACTTTCTGGACATACGCAAACTTCACACAGGACATTTTCTTGAAGACTAGAGTTGAAGTTTTCTACTTGGTTTAACTTGTATCTCGTAAATACCTAGAGTTTAAATAGTGCTTAGTGTGTGTTTAGGTCATTCGGATTACATTTAACTTACAATAATAAATAAAATTTTTGTAAATATCATGTATAGAGCCTAGCTCCAAAATATAATGTGCAAGTATTGAAGACAAAAACATAAATTATCGTAGTAATGATTCGCCGGTTTGCAAAATAGTTTATATCCACTGCTTTCTGAAATTGTTCACGTTTTCACTCAGGAACATATAACTCCCAGAGTGTTTTTAAGAAAGTATTAGAATGCTTATGTACTATATAAAACGTGAATAGCTTTCGTTTTGCGCCAAGTCAAGATTACTTTAACTTCCTGTCATACATCTCACAATGTGTGCACGACTGCTATGGACGATAAGCAGCAAGCATGCTGGATTTTCGCCGGATGATGTTACAGCAGGCGCCATGCTGAAATCAAGCATTTTGACGGGCTTTTTAAATTACGTTAAGTTTTTCACCAACTACACTTGAATCAACACACAGAAATTAAAAGGGAAAAGTGATTATAGCATAAAAATGCCTGCGGAATTGAATTAAACATTTAAAAAATTGTGCATGTTCCCCATTGAACTTCTTTTTAAATCTTCAAACTGAGGTCAATGCTTTAAATGGCAAGATGTTTTAGTACGAATATCTGATTGATAAATTCCCATTGCTTTTTATTTATTCTTGAGTCGAAACAAAGAAATTTAAAATTTATATACAAATCAGACAAATAAAGGTATCAAATGACTTTCATATTACGCATGCCCAATTGTTAGCAATGCCCACGGCACTCGGGGTGGCTTGCCAAGAGATAAACTTCTATACACGTAGAACACCCAGAACATTGAAGCACGTGGCTTATGGTTTTATTTTGTCCACATTCACTCCTTGCATCACCTGAAATGAGGCCCCATTTCTTAAAATTGTCCCTTGACCTTCTTACTCCTGAACATAGCCTGTTCAGGAACTTCCACAATAACCAGCTTCCTGGCAGTAGCTCTTCAGCTTCTAGCAGTGTTCTCCCCAGCCAAAATTTAGAGCTGGGTGGTTCACGAAACCAGCTGGGTGCATCGTGAAATAAGTTTGATGATGTTGATGAGAATGTCTGCTTCTTAGCCGGATGGTAAAGAAAACTAGCCGGGTGGGGCGCCCGGCAAAATAGGCCTGGGGAGAACACTGTTCTAGCGTCCATCCATTGAAATAAGTTGTCTTCTTCTTCCAAAACTCCAGTGTTACTTTCTCTAGTGAAACAATAAGCACATCAGATGTCCTCAGGAGGCTCAATCGGGATCTCAGCCATTGCTGAGGAGGATTATGTCCATGCAGTGCATAGTCGCTGTCCTGTTCCACCCGATGTCTCCACAATGAAAGATGGACATAAACACTTTGATGAAATAATTGCAAAATTTTGTCTATGTTCTATTCAGTGTTGGGGTGTCATTAATTACAAGTAATTTAATTACTACCATAGTAATGACTGCATTTGTTGTAATTAGAGGATTAATAACTACATTTAAGAATTTTGTAATTTTTGCTGATAGTCTATTTAGAGAAGTAAAACCGCAATAATTTCTTCTCTGCTATTGTTATATTTGTTTTTTCACCGTCGTACATAATCAGCAACAAACGCTCTGCAAATACACTCCTTTCAAAGGAAAACCTCGGTCTACTGGAAATGTAATCTACGATACAGTCAACTCTCGATTACCTGGACTTCAGATAACTGACAAAATTTTGGATGAGAAAAAAAAATACAAAAAAGTCTGTAACTACATATTAAGCAATATAATCAGAAACAAGGGTGGCTCACATGATAAGAAACGAGGTGGGAGCAGTGTTTTTAATGATAAACAACTCTAGGCACAGTAATTATTTAATGTTATCTCCGTCACAGATCTCCACGAAAGTGGACGTGCATCGGACTTGCACGGCTGTGTACGCGCGATCTCGTCACCCCGGAGCGACCTTGACGAGCAATTATAGACAACTGCCAGAGAGGGCAGCAGGACATCATGTGCTAGGTGGTGAAAAACAACCAAAACATCTGACAACTCTTCCTACCCCCCCCCCCTGTTTATAGATTATTGACAGCTACCACTTCTTTTTTTCCCTTTGCAAATGCTGCTAAAAAATAAACCATCCCTTAGGTATTCTACTTCCATTTCTCCGCGACAGCAAAACACATTAAAAATGAACACATCCCGCCTCGCAACGTAACAGTTCTGCACTGCAAAAAAAAATGTGATGTGGAGAAATATTTTTCTACAAATTGAGGAATCGGGACGTAAAATATGCAAGTAAATAAGGTATCTGTATTACATTTCATTATGCAGATTTAGCTTTAAAACTTACTAGCCGTTAATGACACAGCTGTAAAATATCTGGCAAGCTTTCTGCTGGTGTCAAAGTGCATGTTAGAAGTGGCAACACAGTGCATGCCATCTCACTCCATTGTTTCTTTCCTCCCCCTTCGCTAGGCAAGGCTGACATGTGTCACATAAACTTTTCACTTCAGCTCCATTCTAGTGATGAAAAGATAGCTGTGGTTTACGATGGCAGCTAAACAGAAATGTGTATTATTAAGTGTAGCACAAAAATTAAAATTGGTTGTAAAGCTAGAGTGGGGCGTTACTGTGGCTAATGTGTGTCGAGTTCGGAATCCCTAAACAAACTGTTTCTGACATAAAAAAAAAAAAAACAAAGAAAAGATGAAGGCGTTTGCATTACAGTGCAATGTTGAAAAACAATTTCAGATAGAAAACACTTGAAGTTACAGAGTGACACAAATTTGGAGCAGGCAGTGCACAAATGGTACGTTCAACAAAGATCAAGCGGAGTTGTGGTATGTGATGTTGAGTTGCAGGCTGCAGCTGAAAAATTGTCTAAACATATGAACATTCAGTTCAAAGCTAGCGATGGTTGGTTGTGGTGTTTTGGGCAACGGCATGGCATTGTTAATAAACAAATGTTTGGAGAATCATTGAGTGCAGATATCAAAAGTGTTGAACCATCCCATCCTGGTGTAGCCAAGAAATGCAGCCAAGATGGGAAAATTAAATGCCTAGCATTGCCTCCAAACACCACCTCCCTTTTCCAACCCATGGACCAGGGCATTAATTTAACGTCCAACAGATTGTACAAAAAAAATTCTTGATGAAGTGATGGTGCTGGAAGAACCAGAAGACAAAGAGAATGACACACTGGGAAATATAACACTTCAGAGCATCAAAAATTACAGCATTACGTCTGCAATTTTTAACTGGGCATCTGCATGGAGCGAAATCAAGACCTCCACACTAATGAATGAGTGGAAAACAATGAATGAGTGGGGGTGAGGGCACAATCTCTTAGCTAGCGGCGAGAGACCATGAAACTGTGGACTGTAGATAAGGAAGGTGGGCGAAAGATAATTAGTGGCCAAGGTTACACTGTGCTGCGCTGTTGCCACACATCCTAGGCCATCCACCCCGTTTACTGTAGCTCGTGGGCGTGTATTTAAGAGTGAAGCGTTGCCTCACACCTGTCACCCCTCGGTAACACGGACAAATCGTAACTCAGACAGCCCCCCTGTAGTCCGGGATATCTAGAGTTGACTGTAACTGAAAATGCAGTTCATTTTGCACTTTGTAAGCATCAGGAGACATGTCAGTCTTTTTTAGTATAGGGATCATAGTTGCTATCTCCAAGGTGAAGATGTTTAAACTTTGTTTGATGGAAATAAGCGCTTGTTTGAAGTGTTTCTTTTTCACGTTTGCATTCTCCCTTATTTTTGATTTTGACACTCCTAGCATTTTCACAAGCTTACTTACGACTAAAATCATTACACAGTGTTTGTGAAGGATGTAGTGAAGTTCCTGCCTGTTAGGCGAAACAACTGCAGCAGAGTACATAGCTTGACAAGACCGCCTCATTGCATAACTGATTCATCCAATGTATTTAGCAAGTAAATTGGTCTAATTGTTTTCCACATCTGTAACTCATAGCAGACCTGTTTTTCTGCAACCCACAATTCACCTTCATACACACAGGTCACAAACATTCCTGTCTTTACGCTATTGATGTGCAGTTGATCAGCTGTTATATCTTAACCGTTGACAAATGAAACATTTTCCATGATGACACTTCCTGTTCTCTGATGGGGCTGCAAGTCACTTTAAAAACAGATTTCAACTTTATGAACTTTCAAAATCGCGAACTCCCTCTGAATGGGTATTTAGAGCAAGTGAACGTGGAAAAGGGCCATGTGATGGGTTAGGAGGTCCAGTGGAACATCATTCTCAGGTGAATATGGACTAACTCTGCAAACTGATTGATGCAAATGGTGCAACAATATAAGCTCTGATTGTTTAGGGTAACAAGTTTGTAAATTTCTGTACATAGATATGTTGTGTTTGAAAATTTTTTCGTATAAAATTCTTTGAAATATCTTGAATTCTGTATGCAAAAATTGTTTCATGCTAATGTGAAAAAATAATTTAGCCTATTTAACTATTTTTGAAAAATGAATGGCTCACAACAATATAGCTTACATTCAAAACATTGTGGATAACAATTTGTAAATATTTAAGTAACAATTAATCAGTTTTTATTTATAGTTTCATACGTTTGTAATTTATCCATGTAATGATTTCAAGAGTCATGACATGTATGCAATTTTTTTTGCTACAATAGAAGGGATTAATGATAAGTGGACATAAAACAATACATATTCTAATTGTTGTAAAAAAAACATGTAATTTATTTGTTGTGTAAGTTCGTTTTGTTTTTCATGTAATGCTTTCAAGTGTTGTGAAATGTGTATGCAAAAAATATTTTTGCTCAAGGCATAGGGATTACTTATTTAAATATTTTGGACAACGAATAATTTGCAAGAATACGTCTATAAATAGTATTGTGGAAATCCTACTCTAGAAGTAATATAAGAAGCACAGTTCTAAAAAAAATTTCACTTAATATATTTGAAAAAAATTTTGTGTAGTAAGGAAGTAAATATGGTATGGAAGTAAAGATGGGAGGGAGAGGTTGGCAACATGTGCGGCAGGGAATGTGAAGCAATGTGACAAAAAAGGCGGACTGTGATTTCTTTGTGTAAGTGGAATGTTAATAAACGAGTTGGTTGTAGCTTTCGAGTTGATTATTAAAAACATGATACATGGTGCAGTCGGTATTTGACATCATGCAATAGTGATAAGAAGATCAACAGACACGGAATGGCGGCAACATGTTTCAACATTCCGGACAAGCTTGCGCTCACCGGTAATGTCGCTGCGAACTGGAGACGCTTCAGGCAATCTTTTGAGATTTATTTGTTAGCAGCCGGACTCTCTGAAAAAGATGACAACAGGAAAATTGCAATTCTACTGAATACGATTGGCGAGG
>PNEQ01072827.1:0-42693 GCA_003012365.1 Medauroidea extradentata
TGGGCATATTTAGTCAACTGTACATTCATTTTACGTCTCGTAAAATTAAACTTGTCGAAATGAACATAATTTAGGGTCTTAAAAATAAACGAAGTCAAGTTTTACCCAATCTTCAACAATGAATCTACAATCTATTGCACAATCCTGGTATACCCGACCTACACAATAGTGTACAATTTCAATAAGCACTGTACTATAATTAATTGAATAAAAACGACAAATCAAATAAGAATGTCCATTCTTTAAACACTTACCTCAATGTGACTCAGCATATTCGTTGGGCTGATTTTAGACACTGATAAAGTCTTTCCGATGCACAAATTACAAGCTACCACATAATTTCCTGCCTCGGATAAATTTAAGCATTTAAAAAATGCTCCATATGCCGGCCACGGCAAGATGAGTTGATCGGATTTCGTCGTCATAGCTTCTCAATAAGATGATAAATGCCGACACAGAAATGCTATACGTACCGCGAAGTTGCGATGGTCAGAACTATAAGGGGATGAGGTGGAGGGGGATGTGCGCGCGCATGAGGGGAGAGAAGAGAGAGAAAGAGAGAGTGTATACGCGCAGGCACGACGTGTGTGGTCTGCGCACGGAACCTATTGTGAGTCAGAGTATTATTGCTGTTCCGTAAAGATAAAAGAGAGTTGTTTGTTTACCTTACCATCTCGCAGTCTAGGAGCGTTAAAAGTAGCGCGCTCGTTTGAGCTGACGCTACAATTAAAAGAGCTTAGCTCCAACAAAGACTACTAAGTAAAAAAAGAGCTAAGCTCCGCAAAAACTCCAAAAAAAGGAGCTCGCTACAAGGAGTGTGTTACTTTTAGCGCGCTCCTTCCGACCTTTGCTAAGCATAGGTTTTCTTTTCTTAAAATACATTAAAAAAAAGTAAAAAAATTGAAAACTGTTCTCTATTGTTTTACATATTATTTTAGCCTTTTATAGAGTATAAATAAATTTTTAAAAATGCCACTGACAGTTTTTTCTAACAGTAAACCCCTGACAAAAAGCCATTTAAGGTTACAAAATCTGACATTTTGAATAAGGTTTCTTATTACCGCACAAATTAATTTTCAAGATACCTGTAATGTTTAAATCACTTATATAGTTCTAAGGAGCAACTGTGCCAAGTTTCACGACTTCTTCACAAAAATGCACGATTTTACACATATCCTCCGGATTAGTTAATTATTCATACTATATTTTTTGAGAATCAAGATCTTTTTCCTTGTAGACTTTAAGAATTTTCTTTCCATTTGGCTGAAGATTTCCAAAATCCAAAAACCTCTACATTTCAAGAGGTCAGTTTTTGATTTTTCTTCAGAAAGCGCCTACCGCTGTTGCAAATATTATATGCGGGAACATTACGCTTCTTAGTTATAGTGAAATTACCAACGCCTGTAACTGCAGACAGCCAGCCGTGATTACTCCTTTGAACTATGAGCGATATTTCTTGCTGTTTTATACACGTTACTTTACTACGTCTCGACATTGAGGTCATTAGAGATGGTGTCACACAACTTGACGCAATGACGAACTAGGAGAGTAGTTGGCCATGGTCTCTGTTAACAAACCATTCCAGCATTCGCGCGGAGTGACTTCGGGAAACCTCGGAAAACAAAAATCACGATCGCTCGAGACTGGGATCGAACTCAGGCCCTCCCGAATTAAAGTCCCACTTGTTATCTTTGTGCCACCTCGTATGGTAACTTTAATATGTGAAAATATGAAAATTATCATAAGGAAAAATGGTAACCTGTGCTTATTCGTATGAATAGATTTTTAAATGATAAAACCAAAATTGATCCAGACAAAATGTACTACGTGTGTTAAGTCTTCAATTCTCTTGTACAAAGGTAACTGCAAAACGGAACGAAATGAAAAAAATACTTCCTTAAACTATATCCAGTGTCCAATGGAGGACACAATTATGTGAAAGTATTATTGAGGTACCAATACAATAGATAATGTTTTATTCAGCAATGCAATGCAATAATTATATTGGTTATTATTTATGTACGAAAATTTGCTACCTATTTCGGCCCGTATTAAGTTTGTAGGCCTATTCTGTGATTCGAAGTTTTCCTGATTGCATTATGTGAAACATTTAAAACACAATGTTTGTGAAACATAGCTCTTTTGATGCTAGTGGACGTATTTTTTTTTTTTTTTGGCGGACAGGGAGACACTTCTACGACTGTACAGAATTCTCGTCCTTAGCAAGCTGGATTTTGGCACTCTTGTATTCACCTACACACAAAATCACTAGAATTACAAAATATACAATACACATATCTAATATACAAGGTTACGAACAAAAACAATTATTTTTATTTGTTACATTATGAATCAGTTGTAAGACTATCAGTAAATATTGCTACTAATTACAATAGATTAAGTTGAATAAAGCGTACAACTAAAGAAATATATACTGGCAGAAAGGATTTTTAAAAATGCTGGTAACATATTTATCTTTATATAAAAAAGAACACCGACTGTCTGACATATCAAACTGCAGCCCAAACCACTGGAAGGGATTTCTCGAAATTCGACTTCTAAGGGGGTGAAATGTGTTTTCAATCAGTCGTCAATATATCATTAGCCCAGCGGGCTATTGTGTTTTTCACGTCCACAGGACACCAATGAAGCAATCTAAAACGTGATTAAAGGGTTTTTCGAAATTAATTTTCTTAGAAGGTGAAAAGACCTGGAAAGTGTTTTAGATAAATCTTCGATATCTATCGAACCCGTCGAGATATACAGTTAATTTTTGCTTCATGATGATGATTACTGAAATGGTCGCAAAACGGTTTTAAGATTTTTCGAAATTCGAATTCTTAGAACTGTGCAGAGGTCATACGCTTTTCTGTAATGAATGATCGATTTTGATTCGACTGAACGGGCTACCGTCACGATTTACACTTCAATTGGATACCTATACAAATGCCTAAGATGTGAAATTAAAATATTTTGAAATTCGAAACCGAAAAGGGTGAAAAAGCGCAAAATTTGTTTTCCATCAACCCATGATATCTATCTAACCAGTAGAGATATTGAGGTGTTGTTCGTGTCAGAGTGATGCTAACGTATGTATTTAAAACAATTATATGTAAGTTTTTTCCTTTATAAGATAAGTTGTTTATTAAGAATAAAAGTAAGTTTGTAAACTTTTAAGGCAGACGATCCGAAAAGCAGTTACAACCAGTGATAAATAAATTATACAGGAGTTTCACTCGGTAACCTATAGAGACGTGGTGCGTACATCCTCTATGAGCCCAGAACATGAATATTTAATTTTTTGAAATTAAATTTGTTTTCATGAATTATTTCGACGTTACATTACACAGTTGTTTGTAGCTAATTAGCTAATGTCTACATTCCGGGAGGTTCTGGGCTCGAATTCCGTTAAAAGCTGCATGCGAACGTTCAATTCTGACACAGACAAACTGAACGGCAGATCGAATTAGTGCAATGTGCATGTAGTCGTTTAAAAGGGGTAAAATGGATTATGCAGCTCACTTTTCACTTAGGTTTCTCGACAACATCAGCTCACATATCATCTCACTAACCTCGAGGTAGGGGCACCAAATACGTTTCCGCGAATATAACAACCCCACAACGTCAGCTATGCAGTGCTATAAATAAGGTCCATGAAGTCGCTGTTATTCGCATGGACAACTATAGTTTCTTATTGTACTGCGGAGAGTTAGTTCAACTAGCAGCTTGGTTATTCTAACACTTGATGACTGAAGTACCAATCTTGTGTACAAAGAGGTTTTTCAATTAAAGTAAATATTATCAATTATGCATAATACTCGCGAGCAAAGCTGCGGGGGATTGCTAGTGTCTTCTAAAAACAGCATTGCTAAATTCTAGCTTGCTTAGCAGCTACGTCTAAGATATACAAGTTCGGGAACTGTACAAATAAGCGATGTTTACTAAATGCATTCCTTGATTAAGAACTCTGACTTAACGATCACGGTCATAGAGGAACAGGTCTGGACACTTGGAATTGAAAATTGAACCTCATATGACTGATTGGCGTCACTGGAACTCTGGTGTTGTTTTAACATTGTGTAAATGGATCCTCAAGGAACAAGCATGTGTCCGAACTGCTAGGAGATGTAGCAGTACGACCCTATATTGCAATGTTAAAACAACACTTCATTGCTAGTGGCGCTTTCAGTCATCTCAATATCATTTTTAGATAGGTCAGCTACCAGATCTGTGATTCTAAGACTGTGCTTACGGTTATATGGAAACAATTAAATTTAACTTTAGTTAAATCCTACAGAACTTAAGTTAATGCATTTTAAAGCGAATTAACTTTAAGATAAAGAAGAATGTTACTTAACTGTTTTAGTAACGAAGTATTTGCTACTATTACTGTGAGTGTGAGTGTGTGTGTGAGTATATATATATATATATATATATATATATATATATATATATATATATATATATATATATATACTGTACATTGAAAACGGCATTTTCTTTGCGGTGAATCTACTTGCAACGGGCCGTATTCAAGCAAAGAATTTAATATGTGAAGTGCTGTGAAAAAAAAATGTTTATAGATTTTATTTCATTTGTGGAGGTAGTCTAAATGTCATTAAAAATGTCGTAATCGCCCGGTTCATCAATCATGCATATATATTATTTTAATTTCTCTGTGATTCAAGATTTGGCAGAGATACATTTGATAATATTGCAACAGGGACTTACCTTTCACTTTGCACATGTCTACAAAATGTTAAAGCGTATTTGCACAATAAATAAGATAATATATAATTTAAGATGATAATCTTTTACCATATAAGAAAAATTAAATAACTCCTATTGCAAATTTTGTCCAGTAAGACGCTCCTAATCGTAAAATATAATGTTAACATAAAGAGACATTACCGGTAAATCGTCATGTTGTTATAATATAAGAAAATGAGTAATTTCAGCACAAGGAATGTCGCAGACCTCTAAGACGACTACTAGTACATGGACTAAGAAACCACTGCGTCTGCCAGTAATTAAGTTCTTGTGGTAAATATCGGCTCCTCTGTCGCAGGATGTGTGCCACAGTGATCAACCTTGCAAGGGCGCTTGCTCCTGATCAACCCCACGTCCGCACACACGAGACAGACCGGTTAATTATGCTTGTTCGCTCGCTCGCGGTTCCTGCCTACCACGCCTGAAGGCACGAGACTTCTGCCTTCGGACGAGCGAGGTTGCCAGGATTGATTCAATGTTCTCTGTGCCAACTGCAGTATTACGTTGGTGAGAACAGCCGGCTTTACTAGTGACTGCAGTAGGCTACTTCTGAAACTCGGGTCGCCTCATGTTCATAATCTTTTTTTGGTTAGATATTTTGCAAAGTTTATTACAAAAATATCAATAGCATAAGCCTCCACCGTAACTAATGCTTTACTATTTTCCACGTATAATGAGAATAACACAAGTATGCTACACTTCAACTTTTATAAAATTAATATAACAATTGTCCCTCGTCTTTTTAAGGAAACCACGTAACACTTAGTAAAAAGTACGTGCAAAAACACACACAGACTCGTAAACTACAATGCTTGTATATGAAAGACATTTTCAATTACTCCCCTGTCCATTTCGTTACGATACGATGATTATTTTATTTTGTGAGTAGTGCTGCAACCTCTTAAAGGTCCCCCCTGCCCTTTTACCTGGAACAAGCATGGGTAAGATTTACGTGTTGGTGGTAGGCACCTTTCAAGGTATTCAGAAAACCATTTTTGCGTTAGGAAGATGAAACTATTCCTGTTTGAATACAGATGTTGATAATAATATGAGTAGGTGTTTTCCGAGTGCTTGTTAGGAAAAGTAATTCTTCCTTGGTCATTAATTCATAGGTGGTTTAAAAATAAGTCTAAATGATTCTGTATCTATATGTGCCGCACCGATTTAAATCAACTCGTCATTGGTAATATATATGAAAGTTTGAAAGGTGCTGAGCTCCAATGAAATTTAACATATAAATTGTAGCCTTGTTATTGCGAGGTCTGTGGGGCGGGCATAACACATTTAAAATGCTGCTCTAGAGAGCTGTAAATCAACAGTCTCACATATTACTATGAAAATCGGAATATATGAAATGAATAACAACATAGACTGCTATAATTATTGACTGGAGCTTTATAAACGCTGGTACAACGAGCGTTAAGTCATACGGAAAGAAACTCGAGTTATATTCTCTGTGTTTTTTCTCTCTCTCGAATCGTGAGAACGACAATAGCAACAACATTTACGCGAAGAAGATTGGAACCAAGTGTATGCTAATACGCACTGATAGCATTTTTTTGTACATTCGAATAGAAGAAGTAGGCATAAGAGATCACCTTCCTCTCAGTGTCTGTGTGTGAATCCCCTCAAGTATTTTCAACATATAGACAATTCAATCAAACAATGTACACATATAGTATTAAGGGCCGATTTCACAACGGAAGTTTAACATTTAAAATTGAGTTTAACTTAAGATAATCTTATGTTATAAGCGAACTGCATTTCCCCAATATGTCACGTTGGTGTTTTTTTTTTTTGTTACATGGAATTCAACTTTGAACTGCCGAAATTGACAGTGTAAGTTGATAAACTTAGTTTAGAGAATTTAGTCAAAATGGCAGCATGAGCGTACATGCTGATATTTGATACTGACGATGAAGGAAATCGGCAAAGGCGACCTCTTACGGTTAAAGTGATGGCAAATTATTTTTATAATTATGATGATATTAATCACTCATTTTTGACTGTCTCAGCAAACTGCACAAATATTATTGGAGCAGTTCTATCACCAGTTTGTATTTACACCATACAATAAGTAATTAGTGCTATTCATATTTTGTTGATTGTATTTCATGATCTAGTCTTTTATATTACAAATACGTTCATTATGTTGCCGACCAGTCATAACGAGTGAGGGGGAGAGAGAGTTTACAAAAGAGCTATGTTGTTGCCTTTTCTACTAGTGGGACGTTATTTTATTTTTGTTGAATAATAAAAGTCTGGTAAAATCGTGAGGAAAAACGAATAAATATAACGTGGAAAAATGGTTTTAAGTAGGTTTAGTTAAAATGTTTTGGATAAGTACTAGGCTATGTGGCCTAGGGCTAGTCACAAACTTAAAAGGATTGCTCTGGCCTTACATTGATAATTCTTAATGTTGGCTTGATACTAGTACTGTACTGTTTGAAATATAACTATATAGAAGAATATATTGTACAGATCGAAGCTTAATTTTGATAATAAGATGACAGAACTGTACAGTCGTGTATATGTGGAAAATCAACAGGTTTACCTTTCATTACTTGGCATAAATGAATTGCAAAACTAAACTTAATGAAAAAATGTTTTGAAATGCTCTAACTTTTCTGGAAATATTCTTTCCTTGCCTCTTTTTGTACATTATCGAAACTGGTTTTCAAATTTTCTTTGGTACGAACATTTGTGTTGCTAGTTGAATTTAACTCCTTGACAATTAAACCTTATTTCCTGTTTTTTCTCTCTTTCTTACCACTACGTGTTATTTTTATTAACTATACATGCTGATGTATGTCGCGCTAGTTTTACTGCTCCGGGTATCAAGAACAATCAGTTTTACATTTAGTGAAGGATAAACACGACCTGAACACCAACTCTCACCTTGTAAGAGAATAATTGTCTGTTGAATATACTTGCTCTAGTTACTAAGCTACAGAAAGTTCTACTATTTTGTGCACACATATTACATGTGGCATTGATTTTATTATAATATATAATATATTATAATATTATTTAAATAAGGTAAGCTGCAGTGGAAATTTCTATGATAATTTTAGTTATTTGTCAGTAAAACATTTTAAAAAATTTAATTCTGATGGTCTTGAAAGGATATAAAATTTAACGATTGTTTCTGGAACGTAACTGTAGGATAAAAAAGTATAAACTTGGCTTGAACTGAGTAAGTTTCCAAATGTTTCACTAAATGTTTCTAAGGGCCAGATTCATAATCATCTAAAACATTTCAAGGCATGGTAGGTTTAGTTAGACGATAGGAAAATGTTTGAATTTACAAACTTCGACTTGATTAATAATAAAATAAGTCTTACTTCACTTCACCTTGTTTGGATCGAAATAATTTAACATATAGGAATTTAATGTTCTTTTTGACGTTACTTCTTCAGGCATGCAGTTAAAATAGTTTAAATATAAAATTACTAGCTCAATGTTCATCATACTGTCGTCATGGTTGCAGTATGAGGATTTCTTTTATCTTAAAGTTCTACTCCGATAGCTTAAATTCTCTAAAGAGGGTTCACAAAATATCGTTTAGTGATTACAAAAAACTAATCTTCCATCCAAAATCACTTTAACATGGACAGAAGCATTTTATAGTATACAGTGTTCTCCCCAGCACAAATTTAGAGCTGGGGGTGTTTCCCGAGACCAGCTGGGTGCATCATGGAAAAAGCCTGATGGTGTTGATGGGAATATCTGTTTCTTAGCCGGGTGGTAGAGAAAACTAGCCGGGAGGGACGCCCGGCAAAATGGGCCTGGGGAGAACACTGAGTATATTTTTCAAAACATCGTGCAAAGAGAAAAAAAAGTCCACAGTATGGCAAATAACAAATAATGGAATGTTAAAATTTAAAATCAGACTAAATATGACTGCACAAATTTAACATATGAAACAATCATACATTTAGGCTAAATGGCATGAAAATTCTGTAAGGCAGTACAATAAATAACTCTCATTATTCAACTGAAAAAAAAAAAAAAAAACTAAAATTCTACAGAAGTAGTGTCTTCATATAACTATTTAAGACAAGAAAATGGTTATACTCAAAATATTAAGCGCATAGATTCTCTTGCAAGTTTATTTGATTTAGTTTCTAAAGTACTTATACTTAATAACAATGCCAATAGATACGATAATAATTTATTTCTGGGTTATTCAAATATGAATACATAAACAATAAATCATTAAACATTAATATACAATATCGTTGTATACTCTTATTCCAATGGAGTGGCAGCTGCTACCTTGACTGTTTCTGTCCTGCCTTTTTTTCTGATTCTTGTAAGTGTATTTTTTTTGTTACTCAGTAGGAGAGCGATACTTAACCGACGACCGTGGTAGGGCCCACTCTAGCCTCGCGCGCGGGTCGTTAAAAACCGCGGTGCCATCAGGTTAATGGAGAAAACAAGCGGGCGAGGACTACCTGCGCTCTCTCGACGGAACCGCGTATACGCCAGATTAAATCGAAAGCCGTTAGCCGTCGATCCATCAGCGATTAACCGCCGACACACGTTGACGGAAGGTTTTACGGTTCTTCTCCTACGCCGTTCAAACCTACACAGGCTGGAACAAAGAAGGTCGTGTTGCGATGGGCCGTGGCTGATGTAGCGGGTAGGGCGCTTGTGCTCCGCAAGTTTGACCCGGGGTAGATTCCTGGCGGTGTCTGCCTGGACTTCTGTACCTGGGAACCGCTCCAGACGATGACGCGTTGGTGGGAGGATTTTCTCGGGGTTCTTCTATTACCCTGCTTTTACGTTCCTTTGCTGTTCAGTGCCCACTTGTTACCCCTGACCCGCACTGTGAACCTAGATGGCTAAGGCGCTGTCTATCTCAGAGTTCTGTGGGAAAAAACGATAGGGGTTTATAAATGACACGTAAAATTATGTTCGCTAGTGACAGTCAGGACTTTTTGCTGGACTTGTGCCAGTTTTGTTGGGTTTTTGTCCTTTTTTTTGTGTCTTTTGTATGGAGTCATGTGTTTGTGGGTCTGAAGTGCCTCTTCACATGTTTTGTTTGCCTATTAGTAGGTTTGCTCCTGGACACTTGGACATTGCCTTTCTTTTGGTGTGTGCGCTACCAAAAAAACTGCAGTTCTAGTTTAACCCTTAAGCAGTCGCGCACAAAATCGAAGCATTACAAGTCGCGTGGGGTGTTGACAACACCCCACTTTAAAAAAAATTATTTGTGGAATTTTGGAAATGTTTTATTTTTTTTTTCTAATCTTGTTTGTTTCAATATAAAATTAACACATTACAATAGTTTTTATTAGTTTATAAAAAATATGCAGTGATAAAATGTATAAGTAGCACAAAATCGTAGTTTACAAGTCGCATGGGATGTTGACAACACCCCACATAAGAATTATTTGTCGAATTTTGACAATGTTTGTATTTATTATTTTTTTCTAATCTTGTTTATTTTAATAAAACATTAACACATTACAACAGTTTTTATTAGTTCGTTAGTTTATAAAAAATGTTTAGTGACAAAATGTGTAAGAAGAAGATTGATTGATTTACATTCCTAGTCAGCATTTTTACAAATTATTACCAAAAAAATATGTTATAGACAAATTGGTACACTGAAATTTCTGTAAATAGGCCTATACTTAACCCAATATATTACACTAAACATATTTTACAAATATTACTGGTATTTAGCAAGCACAAGAAAGTTTTCATCTTTGATATTTGTCCAAATTATGCATCAAAGCAATCTTCACAAACATTCTTCATGTGTTTCAGGCACATTGAACGACAACTTTTGTTAAAATATGTTTTAGTTTTGATGTCTTTTTTTCTGGGACATACTACACATCTTCGGGTGACTTGTGTTCTCTCTTGAGATGATACAGGTGTTGGAAGCAGCTGAGTACTTCATAGTTTGGCTGCCTTTGCTCGAACTGCCTTGGGCAAGCATGTTGTACTGGCCCTTTTTTGCAGAGATGGTTTCACTAATTTCATTCCAACCTCACGCAGAAATTTCCTTCGCACCAATGTTGTTTGTGGATTATTCGCTGCGAAAACTATTTGCCCATTCCAGCTATGTCTAAAATGCGAAAAAACAGAACTAGAGGCCAACGCCTACATTTTCTAGATGTAGAGTACGTACCGCACATCTCATCGATTGTATCGACACCAGTTTTCGTAAGATTGTACGTTGTTATTATTTCAGGCTTTTTGGCATCTCCAGTGCTTTCATCGATTTTGTTATCGTAGTGCATTGATGACAATAGCACAACACTCTTTGACTTCTTTGGCACGTACGATACCAATGTCATGTTATTTGCGTGTCCAAATAAACTGCTGTTTATTTCTCTACCTTTCACATTGACAAACTCACTTGGAAGCTCCTTCTTATATTTACGCATTGTACCAACAACGGTCAATTTTTTCTTCAAAAGATCGGTAGCTAGAGGTACACTGCAGAATAAGTTATCACATGTGATGTTTCTGCCTGAACCTTCGATGCCTTGTACAAGTCTCTTCACAACATCTGTCGGTGAGTTGGAAACCTTGTATGGTCCATCAGGCTGGTTACCTACATAAACTTCGATGTTATTTGTAAACCATGTCCTTGCAACACAGAGGGTCCAAATTTGCAAACCGTACTTAGCTGGTTTGCTAGGAATATATTGTCTCGATTTTGTTCTTTCTCTGAATGAGACAAGCTGTTCATCAATGGTGGTGTTTTCAGACAATGTATAATGTTTTCTGCAATTTTTGAGAAACAGCTCAAAAATTTCTCTGAATGCAGCTAGCCGATCAGTGGCACTTCTTGTTGCTCTGTCTCGTACATCGTCGAAGCGCAAACAACGTAACAAGAAGAGGAAACGTTGTAAATTCATAGTTGCATGAAAAATTTATATTCCTAAACCATTTTGATCCCACAAATCTTCAAGATTTTGGTGGCCTGCACGACATACCCCTGCCAAAATCAGCAATCCTATTGCTGTCTTTACTTTACTCGTACTTGTATGTTTAGCATCGCGTTCTCTTCCATATCTGTCTGCAATGCTCTCAATATATATGTTTGTATATTCTGTAATTTTACTAATATTTGTATTATCAATAAATAACAGAAAACATTCTTCACATTCTTTTACATTCTTTGCACATCCTTTTACACCAGGAAGGTGAGAAATAATGTTGGCTTTACGTGTACGTACATTGGTCGGAGGAGTACATTTATTCCATTTTGTTGACTTATCCCTGCCAAGAAAAAAGTTTTCTGTATTATCAGTCTCATCATCGCTACCACTTTCTTCACTACCTGCGTCACTAACCTCTTCACCATCTGCATCAATAACCTCTTCACCTCTTGCATCACTAACATCTTCACCCCTGACCCTTGTTTCTCTTCTGTTGTGAACTTCTAAGTCTTCATAGCTTTCACTGGCATCAGATACTGATTCTTCATCAGAAGACACTTCTTCATAAAGTTGTAGGAGCTTTTGAATCCTTTCTTGTTCCTTTTCGTAGCTCATGATTGCATAAAATCACGAAATAACACCGAAACGCTAAATAGGTCAATAAACATCGAGAGTACAGAAATAATTCCAAAGAAAGAAAATGATTCCCGAACAAATGAACACAATTTACAAATGAAACGTTTCTGGTCGCGTGGGGGTATTGTGACACCCCAGGTAACATTAGCAGATATTTTATCGTCACCGGCAGCTGCAAGACTGATCGTGTTTACAGTAATAGTATCTTTTAAATGTCCTTGAAATGTATTGAGAACAACAGACAGCTATCGCGTGCTATCTGAGATCTGTAACACTGAATATACGTGTGGGATGTGGGTAACACCCCGCGCGACTGCTTAAGGGTTAAGTTTCTTTGTACATATTAGTTTGTAAGTTTGTTTGAAGGAGTCGTGATTTGGGCATTTAGTTTCCTTTCACGTTTTATTTTTCCTTTTTTTTGTTGGTGTTGTGGAAATTTTCTGGACACCCTGTTCTGTCCCTTTGTGGATTTTGTTGTCCTGGGTACTTGTTGCCTCCACTCTGTTTCGTGCTGTCTGCTACACTTGCAAGCTACTGTTTGTTTGTATTTTAACAATTTAAAGACCTTGCTATTTCTTCTTTTCTTATTTCATATACTATTTGAAGACTTCATCTCAGTGTTGAATTTAATCATGAAACTTTTTTTAATTTCATTCGTTTTGGTGTTTGTTTATTATTATCAGTATCACATTTATGTCTACATGTTTACTTTAGGTGTTCCTCTGTTTTCCATGTTAAAATGTCTCTTCTATTTTTGTCGACGCTAACGTATCCTTTCAGGGCAGAAGTGTGTGCCGTATCAAATACGACACGTCTTAAATAATATACATATTAATTTTTTTTATTTATGTTTCCTAAATTCAGGCAAATTATAATTTTTTTGTGTTGTTATTAACTTGTTTTATATTATATTAACAATAATAAGAGTTATTGAGTAATTTTATTTTATTAACGATATTTTAGAAAGTTCACTTTCAATTACAGCTATTTTTTCTTGCTACATTACTTCGAGCCGACCCTAGTCGCGCTACAGTGTTTTTTTTTTTTTTTTTTAGCAGGACAGTAGCATTCCTCTGCCAGTTGTTCTGTCGTACCTCCGTCTTCATGTAACGTGCTGCTGCCGTTGCAGTGCGTGATTTCTGTATTTCACCGCGTGATTTCGATGCAGTTTAGCGATTCTGTTCACGTGATTGTCGCATGCTACTGTGCTTCAATGCGCACTTTGACGATGTTGGTACTGTTGCTAACCATTTTCGATGCTCTTTTGTTCAACGTTGCTGCAGCTTCTTCTGTTGCGTTTCTTAACACTTTGCCGTCAACCACCGTATCGTCAAAATGAGTGTGTTTGGTGTTCCTGCCTTTTTGGCAGATCTTGGCACTTGAGGTGCTATAATTTACTCTTCATAATGTAGCAAAATTTATATTTTGACATAGTAGAAAAACTGTAGTGCTACATTTTTTAAAAATATTTTATCGTGGTTGTTTCATCTATAATTTCGTCAAGTGATTATTTTCGCCCTCGTCTGGTGAGTAATTTTCCTACGAGAGGTTCTGTGTTCTATTGAAATGTTTCATCTTCTATAATATTTTGATAATTTCTGTGTAGTGAGGGTTCGCGTCCAGGCCGATTGTCAACCCGGCGTATTCTCGTCTTGGGAGTATTCACGTCCCTGCTGATTCGCGTCCTGGACGATTCACATCTTGGCCTATTCACATGCTGGAGTATTGACGAGCTGACCTGTAGTCTGTACTACAGACGTCCAGTCTTTGTGGCCTATTTTGGGACAATTTCTTCGCCTTTTCGTCATCTTTATTTCGCCGCTGTAACTGGGAAATATGAAGTCACCCCAGCGTGCTGTACTCATCTACTGCGGGACTTTGATCAGATAAGCAGCAACTAAATTTGTATATTTTAATCTATAAATTAACAGCTGTCACACTTACCTTTTTTATGTAATATTTTGTACGTTTTTAATAATTAATTTCAATTTAATAACAATTTAAAATGTTATAATGCATAACGGATGCATCCAATTTACACGTAATTTTGTTTTCGTTAATTTATTACGTCATTGATTCGGACGTATAGTATTTATTTAGCCTATAGAATGGGCGTTTGTTGTTTCGATAATTTTATTGTGAATTTAAGAAAAATAACAATTGTATAGTCAATTCACTATTTTCATTTAACTGTGCCTGCAAGTTTTGGGCTTTTTACAATTTCAGTACTAATGGACTATTCATCGATGTCAATAATGTTGTAAATTTTAATTTAAAAAAAATAAAAATGAAAACAAAATATTTAATATTGCAGTAAAAATTAAATAATCATTTTGAGCAACCACAAACTTCAGAGTTCTCATTTAATATAGTTTCATATTTTCCTCTGGTGTACATTGTTTGTCATGGCGAGAGAGCCTATTTATTTATTTAAATAATACTTTTTTTTATCCGTTGCATATGGTAGCCCAGCATTTATTTAATCGTGCATTGCTTCCACTTCGATATTGTTTGTTTACAACAGCTTCCTCTGGTTTTTGTGTTTGTTGATGTGCCACCTTCTGTTTTCCTCTATGTTTTTATTGGTGGGCATTTTTTGTGTTTATTTGCCAGGGACTGTTGTTCTTGATTTACGATTAATGGCTTTAAAAATAACTCATTAACCTACCATACGCACACGGCGCACTGAGTGTGTGTGAATTATTCAGTGGAACACTCTCGAGTGCGACATAGTAAATATGGGTCCTACAATCACTACAATACATTACAGACGTTCAAAGAACAATAGCGATGAAATTATTTTCTTAGACTCTCCATTACAAAGAGAGAACAAATCGTAGTTAAGTGTAGAATTCGTAAAGTATTGCAAACTTCATAATTTCATAGTAATTTCTTCTTTTATATAGTTCAACCATGTCATCTTAAATGTAATTTATTGTATTGTCTACTACAACTGCCAAAATTGAAACTTCAAACACTTGTACTAGTATGTAAGTTTAACTTTACAATAATGCAAATAATTTTCAATCAGTTTACATGTAATAATAGACAAGTTCTTGTGCATCTAATCTAGTCACCATTGATTTCTGTAAATTATATATGTTTATATTATTCAGTTGTTAGAACTTTTTCCTCATCTAAAGGTACATAAAACTGTTTATATAGTAGTGATAGCATATAAATATTTTCAAGAGTACCTTTTGAATATAAATGTAGACTTTGTCAAAAAAAGTAACAACACACCGTAATATACACATTTGTCACCCCGTAGCCAAGTATACCCTATACCCTTCCTACAACCACTTCCTGTCTTGACCAGTTCTTCACCCTAAAGTTTACCGACGCTGTCCAACCCGCTGCCAGTACCGGAAATGTCGAACTACACCATGGCCGACCCCCACCAACTTGTCACCCTCTGTGTTCTCCGCCGCTACATTCTACCCAGTCACCCACTGACAATCTACAAACCATCCTATCAAGAAGATGAACTCCTTCAACGCTACTTCTACTACGACTACTTCGTATCACTTCTTATTTTCTATGAAGAAAATTTAGTTTCACATGCCACCACCTGCCATGTGTTTCGCCTGACATACAGGGTGGACTTCTTAAGACGGCTCTGTACCTGGAGTGTACTTGATGCGAGCTCTTCACGCCACGTGTTCGAGCAGTCTGGGAGGCGTGGCGTAGGGACGAGGGCGCGGCTTATCACTGTGACGTACGTAGAGGAAGTCGTAGTGGAGGGAGTGCGAGCAATATGCGTATCACTTCCCCTCCGTCATTTGTGCGCTTGTCGCCCCGAGGAGAAGGTTATGCTAAAATTAGCTAACCGGAGTGTCGAGCCGGCCAGTACAGCGCCTCTTGCATCTGAGTAGCTACGTTCGGTGTTTGGTTACCCAGCAGCGCGTGGCGACAATTAATTATTCCTGGCAGATATATGTTGTACAATAGCCGTGCTTAGTTATACACAAACATAATAATCGCAATATTTATCCCTCGGTAAACAGTTTTGAGAGACTGATTATGTTATTTTACTGGACAATGTTTTTATGACCGAAGTTACCTGCTGTACTATTTTTTTATTTATTTTTTTAAGTGCGCGATCTGTTACCTTCGATATGAATATTACAAAGGTTGACGAGACTTAATGTGACTGTGTTACAAATATAAATTGAATATATAGTTTCGATTTAGCTGATTCAGTAGCTTGTAAATTAGAATACGCGCTATACAATTTCTGATTTGTGTTGTTATCCCTTGACGGCTTATAAATCCACTTAAAAAGCTCCATTACAATGTTTTAAAAGTACTTTATTTGTATTCTTGTCCCGCCTAAAAATTTTGACACTACAATAACAATTAAGAAATAATTTCTGCGGGTGTTTATATACCAGCCCTACTTCAGTGTGTCAGTCATGGAGAAACAAGCATGCGATGGAATTGCGAACACTACAGTGAGCGGCCTAGCCCATCTTTACCGCGAATAAATATGTCTCGCCAACCTCTTTAGGTAAATAGTTATCGTTAGAGCTCATAAAATATTTATTTCAAACATTACAATGGACGACTTGAAGTACACGCTCCTTGACGTCACCGCAAGGGGAAAGTACTGTGGGAAACAAAGCTTGTTTACAAACATGCTGATTTGTTTGTTGATAACTACAGAAAGCAAAAATGTTGCGCATTCATAGATTTGCATGCAAGGGTAACAAATATTATATTCCGTTTCATAGTTAAGATACGCAAATACATAAGAATAATGTTTACCTGAAAAAAAATCCGGCAAATTCCAAACAAATAGTCAATTTTCTTGACGTACATCTCATCCGGGACATGTGAAGCCAAATAGCTAAATGAAGGTTATGTTAGGCTGCGGTATCCATGGAGATAGGATTTGTATCTCACACCTGACTGAAGCTCCGACTCTTTTCAAGTCGTCCGTTGCCAGCCATACAGCTTAAAAAGGTCACAACAGGTTGGCACTACACAAATTGACATACACAGAACAGCATGAAACATGAGATAAAATATATTATTCTTGAAGAATAATAAATCATACTCTTTACAGCAGTTGGATACAAAAGTTAAACAGTATCATTGTTTTTCAACAACTTTTTAGACTATATGTTTTGATACTGAAAAGATAAAAAAAACTGAACAATTTTTATTTGAATTGTTTTGTTGATCCTTCGATAACTGTTACAGGTTTGTTTAACAAACAGGCTGTGTCAAAAAGCCTGCTTCTGTAGTTTGGAATTTTCAGATATTATAATAAATGTATATCCTTATAATCTGGTACCCAAAATAAACTTAAAAAAAAGTTAAACAACTAAGATAAGGCTTCTTTCTTGTGAGGGTGAGCTGCAGAAATACATTCGTAATTTTATAACTGTACCAAACATTGTCCAACTCGTACACATTACATTAATAGTAATTTCCCACTAATAAAATATTTTTCTGTTTTATATTTTTCGTACATACGCATGTCAAAATAGCAATTTGGCTATTTTCGCTGCTTATCCAAAGTAAAATGTTTTGAAACTGTACAAATGAAATAATTTGTAGTGAAAGTAAATGTATTGAACTACAGAATGACGCCTTTGTAATTCCATTTAAAAGCATTTTTTTATAAACACGAGTACTGTAAAAATTAAGGAATGCAAACAACGTTTACGTGAAATTACAAATGTGTCCTTCTGTAGCTCAAAACATCTCTTTTCAGTCTAAATCGCTTGAATAGTTTTTACTTTGAGTAAGCAGCGAAAATAGCCAAATTGCTATTTTGACATGTGTATGTACGAAAAATAAAAAACAGACAAGACATACCCGTACATTCGCATTCTATGCCAAAGGTTTGCTGCCATAACACAATCATAGTTTGCCAAGATGTTTAATGTGAGTCAAAACATTGAAGACACGACACTTTTGTAACAACCTACGTAACAAAAAGCTACTACTTATATCAAATATGTACTAATAAACATTCACATAATTACATACACATTCAGAAGTTATAATTCTAATCAATAATATACACATTTAGAAGTTATAATTGTAATCAATAATTTTCAGCATTATCACTCACTTTTAAACAGTTCCACATTCTATAAGATTTATATACATATACCATAATCGTGCACCATACACTCAACACACAATATATGTGTCTTTTGTAACAACATACTAATACATAAAAATCTACAAACAAGCATTTGTATGTTATAATATCCAAACAGGCTAAGTTATGTTTTGGTCTCTTGGTTTTTAAAAAAATAGCTCTGTACAGAAACTGTGCTCACTTCGTGTTTTTAGTGTAGCGGAGAACTATCTCGGGGAAATAAATATATGCAGCTCAGCACAGCTGACAAAGACATACTGTATGAATAGTAATAATACGTATGGGATACAATTTAAAAGAAATAAAATCTAATAATTGGAATCGTATCATATATTCACTGTTAAATACAAATCTATACAAGTAGAGGGTTAGCAAATAATTTTTTCATCGAGCAAAGTTATTGGTAATTTAGTATAGTAATAAGAAGACTACATTGAGACATAAGTACCAAATTTCATAAAAATACTGTGAGAATCTTGTTGTAATAGTGTTCATGTGCATTACAATGGATAGTATTTATTAAAACCTACCAAACATTCTACACAGTATGACTATATGTTCTTTCACATATGCATAAATAACAAAGACTTTACATCATCTCACTCGGGTACTTGTTTCAGATACATCTTGTATGCATGTAGGGTAAGTACAGCGAAAGTACGAAACTACAAAAACATGTAAAACTCATATTATAATATTCTGTGATTTCTTTGAGACAGACACTGTTCCTTACTTTTTGTTTGGAATAGACCTAATATACTCTGGATTTCTGATTTCCTTGTTTCTGGTATAGCGAGGGTCTACAATTTCTAGAACCATACAGTTAAAATAGAAACTGGTCAACTTTTTCACCATTTAAGCTTTCCAAAATTTATCATCTCTTTATATTCCTACAACTTTGAAGGACTTATCTTTCAATGTTCAAATGGCGAAGAGAGCAAATTTTCTGTTTGTCATGTGTAGCTGTCCTTGTAATTTATAATAATAAGTTAGTTGTGATTTGATTTCAAACCTGTAACATTGTTTTTGTCGTTGCATGTAAAACATGGAAGTGTTCCATCTGGAACTACTTCATCAACATTGATACTTGCTGCAGTAGAGGGACATTTGATTTACACAAGACCACGCTTCCCATGCACTATATCGTTTGTAAGTTTCGGCATATTTGGAATCAGTGGAGGGGATACGCCCAAGCTGGAAGGAATACTGTGTTGTGTTTACGGTTTGTATAGCCTCGAGGATATGAACTGTTGTTTCTTGTGTGGTGTTTATTGCTTGCTTAAGTGATTATGTATTGGTACGTTGATATATTCCACGTAGATAAAATTAACTCATTGTAATTTGCAGATAATTAAAAAAAAATGTAACCACAAAACTATGTGAAGGCAGATTTACACATGTTTACTTACTGTGTAATATAACTATAAAATACAGGATGTATGAAAATACCGCATAATAAGCACAACGCGCGGATTCTCAGCTAAATTTGAGACGACAATGTTAGTAGCAAAATATTGTACTATGATATTTTACACCCATAATGTGGCAACACAGCATGGAGGAAGTTCTCTCATGCACTCCACGTCCAGTTATTATTGTATGTATGTTACTTCGTGTAAATGTAAAATCATGTTCGGAATGCTCGGGATTTGAACCTGCACCCATTATAGTATGGTAGAACATTACTAGAAATGTATCTATGAAGCACAATATGGGACTAACAGTGTGCTCTGTTGTCACATTGTGCACGTCACATGTCATCGCCCTATATTTTGACGCCAATGTTTTCGTCTCCAATTTAGCTCAGAGATTCGCGGGGTATGCTTATTATACGGTTGTTTCTGGACATCCTGTGTTTTAAATAATCGGTACTAATAGCGGCACACTCAAACGACAACATTTTAAGTTGTTTAATTTATTAGAGCAAAGTTACGATGAAGGATTGGTACAAACAAAAATATTAGTAAATAAAAACAGTTTTATTATTATTGTGAATAGTTTTGTTTTAATTACAGATATATCGTGACTCTAAAAACATATGTTTTTAGTATAACAATTATGAATCTTAAATACTAAGAATTCTTACCTATGTCTACGAGCACGGTTTGAAAATGCAAAACTATTAGTAATTTTTTATAAGCATGGAGGCTACCAACATTTATGCACACAATTTACCAAACCTTTTAATACTTCTTTATGACTGATTGCGTGTGTCCTATTTTCTGTGCTAAATCACTTGTAGGCCAGCCTAAACATTATTTAACAACTAATTCTGTACAATCACTGCGCCTTGTAATGTAATTATTAGTTTCACCCCTGAACATGCAAACTCGAAATTCATAAGAATTTTTGTTAAATTTGTTTTAGCACTAAGATTTCTTATCTTCCACACGAAATATTTACAGAATATTTTCAGTGCAATAATGTATTTTTCAAATTTGGGTAGTTACTTAACCAGATATTGTTACATCTTTAGAGCACAAACTTTTCTTGTGGGCAATACCCATGAGTTCTTTTGGGATAGAAGTCTTATAATTAGAAATAAAAGAGTTAAATTAAGTACTGGATTTAATAGCTCAAAGAGCTACGAAATACACAAAACAGTAATCAACTATAACTCTCACAACACAATTAGTTATGCACACAATTAGTACTGTGCCACAGAATGTTAATTTACTTTGACAATTAAAGCACAAGAATATTTACCATTAATCAATTAAAGACCACAAATCACAATAAAAGTTCAGTCATATATCCAATCAACAGTCTCTCAAATAGTTTCAATGTACAACCTTAACAGTCTCTCAAATAGTTACAATAATGTACAACCTTAACAGTCCTAAGGGAGGATGGCTCACCATGTACAGTGCAGCACCCAGAGTGCACCACTGTCTTCACTCTTGAGGTCTTCGGTTCGATTCCCGTCGCGCACTTCCTTATTCACCTGTCGACCCGCAGCTGAAGCCCTCTTTTCTCACCCAGTACTGCTCCGAAGGTATGTGCCTGTAGTCTCGCAATAGACTCCAACGTCACCAAGACGTCTTCCTGACATCACCAAGATTTCCTCACCAGCCTCTCTGCACAAGCTTAGCACCTCCTCCGAGCAGGACCAATAGCGAACTCTCGAAGCACTCCTCTTGAATCTCGAGGTAGACATTCTCCTCAAGTAGCTAGTTACTGCCCTCCTCGACATGTTCTCCACAGCTCACCGCCTCTGCAGCACTCCAACACAACACCACAAGTGTTGTTCATCCTTCCTGCAGCTCGCTTGCGTCACACAGCCGTGACACCGACCACCGCCGCCGTGTTGTCATCCTCGAGACGCAACACCTCGTCAGCTCAGTCGCGCCGACACAACACCTGAGTATTGTCTGTCTCTTCTACAGGGCGCTGATGTTACTCAGCCTCGACACCGACCATTACAGCAGTGTTGCCATCGTACAGACGCCACATCTCGTCAGCTCCGCCGATGTTACATCAGCCTCGGCGCGCGCCGTCGTGATACCGCCCCCAAGACGCTGGATCCTCGTCACCTCTGCACCGCCGTCAGTGTCTCCTCTCGGCCCGTCACTTCTCACGACGCCCATCGCCGCCCCAGTGGAAACACCGCCCCTAAGGGCGCTGCCTCACACCACTGTCGGTTCTCACTTCATGCTCATACTGATTCTCCTCCTTCCAGAAATAATTCATTCTAGCTACCCTAAAATCATGGAAACCAGATAACCCAATAATAGATTAAATTAGCAAATGTTAAATGTTTCTTCTTATAATACGCAGCTTACGCCTGTGAAGACACATCTAAACTTTTGTTGAAGACTGAGTTCTTTTTAATATGCAAGTTACGAGAACACAGAAGTTACACACACCGATTGAGTTACTTAAACGAAATAATTTATCCTACAATGTGATATTGTGAGCCGTATTCGAAGAGATTTATGAGCACACAACAAAGTTTCTTTGTATATTTTAAAAAATTGCTATAAACGAAAATAATTTTAATAATATTCACATTTTTTAAATACAAAGGAATTTTACTTTGTGTTTATAAGTCTTTTAACAAATGACCGGTGTTTTCTAATTGCAGTGTAAATATTTCATTTGAGTAACTAAGTAGGTTTTTATTGTTTGTATGTTCCCGTGACTTGCAAATTTTGTGAGAGTGAGTGAGATATTTTGGTCAGTGTTTAACATCGTGGTCTTCAGCGCTGGTGGGGGTGACATGATGTGAGTATGAGCAGCCCCGAAATGAGAGGGCGGAGAAAACGGGAGATCCCCGAGAAAACCGCCGACCAACGGCGTCGTCCGGCACGATTCCCACGTGAAAAAATCCGGGGACCAACCCCGCCGGGAATCAAACCAGGATCGCCTTTGTAGGAGGCAAGAGGTCTGACCCCTCTTATTAAAATTTTTTATTAAATATTTGGTGTAGTGGTGAGGCAGTAGTTACCGCATCATCACTGCACCGAACATTCCCCTCTTTATGTGACTTATTTAAGCAACCCCGAGTAAATGTCGTGTGACAATTGTAGAAGAGAGACAATTTTTTTCAGGTAGGTTTAGACGAACACAAATTTACACCCAGCCAGACCTGGGAATCCCTCGCACCGAAAGCCGGCTGCTCAACCACCTCAGCTACGAGTGGTCGGCGTTCTCCTCGACCATCGCGGTCCCTGCAAATTTTGACTTTGCTGTGCTGTTATGGGAAGTCTGTCAGAACCGAAAATATTTTAGAAGTGGAAAATGTAGTCTAAAGTTACAACTATGAAACGAACACTAAGTGGAACAATTATATAATTATGCATTTTTTGTTTATATTTCAGTAAAAATGAGTTTCTGAAACATTTTGAAGGATTTTCAAGTCTTTTAAACTATTTTCAGCAGTTTAAGCTTTCCTATATAAGAGTTTTTTCAAAATATTTAACGTAAATATTCTTATCATGTCGTACATAACCTCATTAACAAGATATGGACCAAGGTTTACAATTGAAACAACAAAACTCGCTGGTTCAGAGAAAGGTTAAAACTGGCCTGGGATCATTCCTTGATTTGCAACCGTAAAATACTTTTAAACCTTGAACCAATGCCATTTAAATCTTGGTTCATTCGTTTCAGAAACCGGCCCTTAGCAGTCTTAACATGTTAATTGTAAAATTATATTCATAAAATGGCCTGTAGAGCATTGGCCTTGGTTTTATTAGGATATTATTGTATTTTATTGTTATATACCTTTACGAATAATTTTAAGAGTATTGTGTAAATAATGTGCTATTGGCATTAAATGTCATTCGGCATACTTCAAGTACTTCAATGAATGCAGCAATGCATAACATTTATCTTTTATTGTTGTATGTTTAACAGTTTCTTTTCATCTTGTATATTTATCTGTATACTAGCTGTCCCTTTGCGGCTTCGCCCGCGTGTACTATAGAAAAGAGTAATTAACTTTTAGTTACGTGTTAATTGATGGTGATACTATATTTTATATTATACTATATTCACTGTTTATCTTTAAAACATTAAATACAATCAGATTTGTCCAGTCCACTGCGCTAAGCGTACTTTAATTGCAGAACTTATTTTTTAAATTCATCTTTATTTCTCTATAAAACAGCTGCCCGGCTGCGGCTTCCACCGCAAAACAGCTGCCCGGCATTTAACAGCCATTACTATTGCGGTTGTCAGCGAGTGCTGAGTGTTTTCCTCGTTTTTTTCCCGCGGTCGCAAATTAGATAAAAACAATCCTTGATGCGGATTATATATCATGCTAAAATTTCAGCTCGATCGGTGCAGAACTTTTTGAGTTTTTGAAGCGTACACAAACCAACATAACATTTTTATATATGTAGATTAATTAAGGTTAGTACCTTATTTAAAATTTGTTATACTCTGTTTTTTTTTTCAAGAATGACTTCATCAATTAGTATATAATTTGGCTAACATATTTTATAATGGACAACGGTTGTAATGTTTCGCCAATTGTAGTCACAAATTAAGTAATACTTTGTAAACCAGAGCCATATGCCCATTCTTATAAATGAATAGCGTTACTGTTTCAGTTGTAAATGCTAATGAACACTTTTTTTAAATTATTACAATAAATAATGTAACCTTCTTAACTAACATGCAATTAGTTATTAGTTAAAGTAGAACCCAGAAATATTTCCTGTGCGTTGTCTTCTACGAGTTGAAATGTTAAACGGTTTTTTATTGAATCTTAGGAATCTTAGGTACTTTTACACGAACACGAGAATACTACATGCCTAAAATAATTACTTGTTTAGGCACATAAACAACGGAGCAATTTGGGCGACACTAATGGAAGCAAAATGTAAAGATTTGTTTCTTTTTATAACCCTTATCACATTTTTACTTTCTCTGAAGACAGTCTGTGCAACAGGCAGTTTTGATATTATTCCCAAAACATTGTTCTGCTATTATAGCGCTCATAAAGGTCCTGACAGAATAAGTTGTTGGTGTTGTGTTTGTTGCACTCACCATGCTGAGTTCGTAGAACAGAGCTGGAAGCTTGATAATCAGCGGCTCTGTGTTTCAGCATGTTGTGTTGGAAATATAGGGCGCGACATGACCTTGACTAACTATCGCCCTCTCCTCTCCTCCTTTGCCAGCTCGATGACAGGTGGAGAGAAGCATTCGACAGCGTCGTTTGAGGGGAAGGAATTCACACCTGTAGTTCCGAAGTTTGCCACCAGCCACGGCTGAAACAATACACGTCCGTGAACGCGAATCATTAGGTCTCACGGAATAGGCGCCGCCCTTAAGTTTTTAAGACAGGGTTTAAAGTTACACTTAAACGAAATGAATTTGTTAAAGCATTTTATTAAATTAATGCCCTCCGACCATTCGGAGCTACATTACAATACAAATACTTCTGTCACAATTATTTATACACGTGGATACACGTGTTTGACACGTCGACGCGTCATAAGTATGTACTAATTACCGATTATACAAATGTCTAAAAAACCAATATATTAAAAACACGGAATCAAGGCTGACAAATGCTTGGTTTCCTTTTTCTTACGCAATTAACACGTATCCGTTTTTTACATACGCAGAAACAAGCATTATTGCGAATACTGAACTGCCTTAACTGCTTGCCACAGGCCCAAGTAATCCTTGTTTCACAGGATATTTATTGCATCTGTTTTAACATTTTTTTATGAATAGCCAAGATGTTTGTGATAAGTTTTGTGCACGTTATCTTTTTATATATTTTTATTTGTTTTATTGTACATTTTCGCGAGCATCTTGTGTGTATTGACACAATGTATGATGTATTTTATTTCTATCACTGTATATGAATCCATTTTACTTGTGATATTTACGAGTATGTTTTGTTTATGTATTTGTTTTTTGTTTTGTATGTTTTGTATCATTACTTTTTCTACACCCTTGAGCATTTCTGCATTTTCATGGTCTACAGAATGCAATGTACTTAAATAAATAATTCCGTTCCAAGCGTAGAACAACCCTATAGTTGTGCATGGATTAGTGCTAGCAGTAAATATAATTTACCAGTCATGAAAATATTTGCCAAAGTAATGGAAGTTCACAATCAAAAGAAATGCAAATACAACGGTCATTCTATAACAGTAAGTCCAAAAATGATTTTTACGAGATGGCTTCCGAAAGAGAAAATTTAGACCAATCCTGGCCACAAAGTTTAAATTTGCTCCCGGTACGTGATCGGGATAAGCCACCATAGTGTACAAGTATCCCAACACTAACAAGGCAACTAAATACCTTTGGGAACTTACATACTCGCCTAACTAAGCAGTGCCCTCCAAGACAACTCACGAATAAGTGGCCGCCCACTCGACGCCTAGAACCGACCTGGGGGTCTATTCTCTAACTTCACCTCTGGTAAAGATCGTCACCTGTGACTGTCTTTCGAGAGCGACAGAAATTAAGACAGTCACTCGTGACTGTCTTTATATCGTTTTCTCTAACACTTCTCTTTACCAAAATCTCAATATGCTTGGCAACATTGTAAGTTGTGTTCGGAAAACTTTCATACATTTTACTAAATAATGTTTTCTCGCTTTTCACAGCGTGTTTTGAACTACTAGTGACTTAAGTTTAATTTAAATAATCTAAATCGTATTTTTTCCTCTTTAGAATTCCGATTTTAAAAGTTGTAACGTCAACTCGTCTCTCGTAGAAAGCTAGTGTGATAGGCTTACAAGAGATATCAGGACTGGCACTATATTAGTATCTCTGACCAAGAGATGGCAGCACGAGTTTTGTATTGAATTTGTCGTTTGATTCGGCAGACGTAGTTTCGTTACACATACCTATACTTAAATAAAACTATGTATTTCTGTCTCCTTTCAAGCAATATTTCATTCGGATTGCTCTCCAGTGAGGATGGTCTTAGAACACAGATTAAATATGTCGGCCATTTTCATGAACATTGTCTCGTAACACCAGCCTAGAACCCGACCATTATATAAATATAGTCACGAGACTTTTGAAAGACAGTCACGGCGCCATTTTTAGTTCCGGGATACAAAATCTCGCCGTACAGATAGTTATCCACTGACTGTCTTTATTTAAAGCTCGTATAAGAGACTGAGAAGTTACAGAATAGGCCCCTGGCATCTAACGGCCGACAGAGCAGGCGCGGAGAAAATGGGAGAGGTTTAATAGAGACGGGAGGAATGCAGTGAAGGGAAACAAAGCGGACACGATCCAAGTTACAATCTATGCAAAAACGTCAAGTTCCTGTAACTTCCGCCGCAGCGCCGCCATCACCACACTCTGGTAGCTACCGCAATTACTTGACGTGTATACAGTTAATTAACAATTTAAACACCGTCGTGAACCACGGAAACTGTCGTACATGTCTAGATAATTCAAGTACGTTTGGTAGTGTTTTTTTGTGAGTTACTGTATGAAAGTTTGAAACCATTATATGGATATTAGAAGAGACTAGATTTTCGTCAGCAGTTAGCAACGAGTTTCTATGAGATGAGTGTAGTGCGTCGCTAGAATTGAGGGCATGGTCTACAGCAATTTTTATTACCATGTTTTTATTTTTATATTTGTACCAGTTTTTTTTTGTTTTGGGCACAAAATGCGGCTTAATTTTGCTGTGATACATTTTTTTGTATAGCATAGTTTTTGTGTAATGGCTCGTTAAAGGCAAAATTTGCATGTTTCTGTTTTAAGGACGACACTAAACCCTACTCACGTACCAAACTGAAAAACATTCAGAGTGAATAACGATGTCGTAGGCTACGGGTTCAGCTATCTTAAACCGCAAAGTGTAATATTTTATATTAAAAAAAAATTGCACTTTTAAAATTTAATTTTAAATTTTAGCATTTTTATTTAAATATAAAAGTTAGTTATTCTTTGTTCTTATGTACGTGAAATTGCAGCTAGTGACGTCTTCCTCCACTATGAAGTAAACGAGAAATCCCCGAGGAAACCTGCCAGCCAATGGCGTCGTCAGGAACGATCTCCACATGCAAAAATTCGGCTCGACGCCGCCGGGAATCGAAACCCGCATCGGTGAAAGGCAAGCGCTTCTAGTCGCTGTGGCACATGGATATTGGAATTACGAGTACAAGTGATTAGTGTATGAAAGCCTGAAATGTTCGAGAGTTGATTGTATGAAAGAAGAGAACTAACTGCCTGTACAGTGATGACCATAACAAAGGATATAGGCACGAAGCGCAAATCCATATATCGACGACGGCAAAAGCAAAAATAAACCTACTATACCTAGAAAACACCACATTTCAAAACAAAAAGAACGTGAAATGGAAATTGGATGGGAAAATAGAGAATGGTAGTGTTTTCGTAGATGGTTACTTTGTTGTAACAACAATAGCATTCCATTGCAGAACAGCGCTCGCTTCGGGGTTAATTAAGATTTATATGGTCAGTCGTTGAGCACTTCAGTAGACAGCACTTGAAAAAGAAATCCCATGTAACCTGGAATCTTGCAATGTAAAATCAAACCCGGAATAACAGTTCTGTAATTGAAGATAATACGATCATTATTTTTAGTGGGAATACACAATATATCCGGAGTTCTTTATCTGCTATCTTTATTTATATTAATTTTACAACTGGTGGTAGCACATTTTTAAAATACGGCTGAATCATTCTACGTTGTTCCGAAGACTGATAATCGTTTCCGAAAAAAAATTAATTGTTTCGGTTGAATTTATTGTATCATTACTCGTTTGAGTTTCCAAATTGTAAATCAATTCTTGTGGTTGGCAATTATAAAGTGCGTTAATATTGGCGTAACCATAAGAAATTCATAGTGTAATGATTTTGGGTTTGAAACATTTCTTTTTGTCATTTATACTGTCCATGACCTTGTTAATGCAATGTACTAGTATTTTAATCTAGTTATTCTTTATGTAGGTTATAAAAGTAAATACAATTTGTGTTACATGCTCTAAAAATCAGTAGTTGACGTGTTTATTGTGTCGAAAATATATCATGTTTAAGTGATTTGTCCACTTAATATCCTATTTTATATTTTGATGTATTTATGTTGCGTTGATGGCTCCAAAGCGGTTCGTGATTGACATTTATCTCAAATTACTTGTTTCTAGTTAAACTTGCATTTTCTAAAAGTAATAAATACGAAGTGATTTGAACGAACGTAACGCCTTTTTGTAGACTGCTTGGCTAGTATTGCGGATTCAAAACGCAATTTAACTCATTCATCTACGTTTTTCATTAGGTTATGTGTTCATGAATTTGTGTCTGCCTGCAACACGTAGTCAGAATACCACCGCAATAACAAAAACTATCCTTACATACAGGTCTTCAGGTACAGTTATTCATTTATTATTATTGGGGTAGATAAGCAGTAATAGAGTATATTTCGCATCAAGGAAACAATAGCCTAATTATGTTTTGTACTCGCTGACAGTGGTGATGTGTTTTGGCGGGTAGGCAAACACAATAATTAGTTTACATACAGTGCGTTTGTTGGCAGTCGTCTCATGAACTGGCATTCTGGCGTACTTCCCCAACCAAACCATATCCGTTAATATGCGCCGAACTACGGACGATGGCAAGCCGAGTCATTCTACTGCAGTCTTGTCCACAGTCGTGCAGTGCATTTGTTAGACTCGCAGACCTTCTCTTAGGCTTGTTATAAACTCCATGTAGACATGGTTGTATAATCGCTCTTTATACATTCATACTGCTAGAAGAGATTTGCCTATTTACGCTAGGTATTAGTTCATTGATGCAATATTTTCAGTTTATGCTTATCTACTGTGAAAACTCCCTCTTCTACTGCTTGCATATTAAAGAGTTAGCACAGAAGTGATTTGTTATGATGCGTCTCAAATACTGTCAATGTTAACTTTACCTTTGCTTCAGTTAACAAAATTCGAAAAAAGAAAAACACATTGCAAACGCAACAATAATGACTGACATAATTACCATTTTAAAATACATTTTATCTTAGACGCCAAATTAAGTGAGTCTCACGTTAATTTACTTACGTGTAATTTTGCAAGTGTTAAAAACACTTTGATATAACAATTCACACTTAAACTGAATCTACCTGATATTCCAATGATTACTTGCAAGATTGCCAACTTTACTTATACCTAAGCCACAAGATAGTGCTCAGTTTATTATTATCTTTATTACACAATAAAACAAATAACTTATTTGCGTTACTTTGACCACAGCTTAGCTGAACGGAGAGCATGAGTCTTTACATAACGGGGTAGGTATATTTGTTTCGTTGTTCTTTACTCCGACATATTTGAACAGCATCAAGTACAAATTTAAGATTAGTTGAGTCTGATGATTAATAATGTGTCATTACTTAGTTCTCGAAACCAACTTTAAACGTCTTCTTGAAAACCTCAAGTCTTGTGGCTTAAGTCTACGTGTAAACAATAAGAAAACTTATATTGCCAGTAATCTTTACAATAAAGTTGCTCTCCTGGTAAAACATCCTTCTTCTAACACATGGGTACAGGATTCCAGAGGAAAACATCTGTTTCGCAACAAATTCGTATACCATGCCTTTCCATAACTGAACTATATAAAACAAAACAGTTCTCTTCAATTATAGTAACCATGCATTCCAATGTATACTTTCTCTCTATTTCACAGAGACCAAAGTTCGTGGTCACTGAATATCGTGCACTCACACATTAAGGCAATCAATACATTAAAAAATATTACACTTCTTTCTGTGGCTTGGCGTAAGAAAAATAAAATAAATGAAGATAAATTACAGTGTCGGCAAACAGACATCACATTAATATTAGATTATTAAATAACATTGAAAGAAAACGTTATATTAAATAAAATAAAAATCTTGTGTGAGAGACACCACGGAATATCACACTACCCTATTTAGTTGATCATTTGCTTCTGTACAATCTGTATGATAACGTAACATCAAATAAACGCAATAATTTCTACTACTAAGTTAATTTGTTTTCTTGTTATTTTGCTCACGTATAAAAGGGTATTCATAATTATGTTTCTTTTAGAGTTACTAGTTACTTACGACATGCAATAGTGAGCAGGCGCAAAGGTAAAGTAATTGCACAAGTTCGCTGTAGGCTTAGTTGGTTAGTATATTTGAAATTAATGTACGAAAACACAGTTCTACACAATTTTAAACATTTGATTTCTACACTCACATTGAAAATTGCTGTCGCAAACATAATTTAAATTACAGTCCAAATACTTATTAAAATTATAAGTTACAACGAATTCCAGTAAATTATATGCTAATGTAAAACACTTAACCTTTTGCCAGTCCCAGTGAGGATATTATACATGGTAAAGGTTTTGGCAAGGGGGGGGGGGAGGAGGAGGAGATTATAATACCAAAGTAAACTTATATAAAGGAATGAGTGGCAAATACAATGGTTCAAACAACTTAATCTGAAGGCTATCTTAAAAATAAAATAACACAATTTCAAAGCAGTTTAGAAGACGGCTTTGGCCGTTAGGTTAACCAATTAAAGAGACAAAAGGTTGAGGTACTCCCTGGCTGGTACTTCTTGATAGTATGTATGTGTGTATATATATATGTGTGTGTGTATGTGTGTGTGTAAGGACTAACAAATTGTTGCGCGGGTGTGGTAGCCAGCGAAACACCGCGCAACAATGTGTACGTTTTTATATGTGTGTAACTATAAGAAAGCAATAGCCTGTGAGTATCTAAATCTTCTGACTATTTTAATGATTAAAAATTCAGAGCAGTTTTACATACTCTAAATAACTAGGATTTGGAAATATTAAAAGAAGAAATCCATATTAAGTACTTGTTAATTTCAGAATATTTTTTTTTGCAGCTGTTGAATTTGTATGTCCATCAAGATACGTTGAATTTGGTGCTGACCTGAAAGTAAGAGTTCCTCATCAGTGATAGATGTTAACACAGATCCTATGAAATTAGTGAAGTCAATAACTAGTTTTGAATAGCGGCCTACGTTGTTTCCAAGTCTATCCTTGATATTGTCCAACAAATCAGTTGCCTTATTTATAAGAGGTGTTTCAATGACAAACTTCTTGCTTTTTCTTGCCGGTGCAACTTGTGTTTCATTGGTGCAAAGTACCTTATAAATAGTAAGTAATTAAAAAAAAATTGACGTATTTTAAGGACATCAAGATTCCACTATACCCCTATTTTTACAAATTGTCGGATTTTAAGACGTGATACTTGTCTTAGAGTATGAACAAAAATGTGTTTTAAGTAGAACCAATTTTATGTATACGCTCGTTACCATTTTTGCACCAAATTCGCGTTACTTGTAAAATGCAATTCGTAAACAGTAAGAGAAAAGAATCAGTATTCTGTTTTTTCTCTCACTATTTGCCAATTCAATTAAATGCATAAAGAAAAATTTAGGGCAAAGATCTTTAAAGACATGTGCATAGAACTGGTTCTTTATGAATTAATTTCTCATTTATGCTCTATAACAAATATTATGCCTTTAAAACAAGAATTTATACATCAGGGGTATAGTGAAATCTTAAATGTGACATTTTAGTACAACGAAGACAAGGTATTGAGGAGCCTATATTTTATGAGAAGATGTGATAAAATGTGTTTTATATTAACATATATTTATTTGCAAAAAAAATTTCAGTCAACACATTCACATTCATTAATAAATAAATGACACTAGATTTGTTAAATGTATCTAATGCCCGTCTCCCATTATCATGAATGCTTATCAGACTTTTACAAATAATGATTTAATAATTATGGTGAGAGGGGACTATTACATCAAAATATCCATACCACTGGCTATGACCATCTACTATGTGTTGCCATTTTACATCATTTACAGGGCAAAGTTAGTGATAGTTAATTTTTTAATTTACATTAAACAAATATAACACCTTGTAACATTGTTAACATAATATTTACGTTTAAGTACATAAAATACTGTACAAATAAAAAAAACAATGGCAAAATATTTTTCAATTAAAATATTTTCATTACATCAACTACACACTGATGCCAAATGTTCAAGAAAAGGGAACTCTTTCTGGCAAAATATATTTCACAAACATTTTATTCACAAAAGGTTCGAATGCACCATGGAATCAACATTTTTTTTACGATGTCAGGGTCATCTTCAGGTTAAATGTCCAAATCGTACAGGATATCTTCCTCCTCAGCTGCTTCGTTATGGTTCTTTAAGCTGGAATTGATCCAAATGATGGAAAAGTTTGGTGTAAAAATTAAGTTTCTGATTTTCATTCCATTGTTCTCCATAGTGCAAGACTAGCTAAGAGCGAATGTCATTCACTTTAGCAGGCTTTATTTCGACACCTGCATGAACATCTGCGATCCTTGCATCGGAAAATGATTTATCCCTCTTGGTTAGGGGTTTTACTTCGCCACATTATAGCATAGAGTGGTTCTCCCTGAACGAGCACTATTATTCCAATCTTTAACTTCGAAATCACTATCTTTTTTATTTTTTGAAATTGAAAGTACCGCTGCGCTGTTTTTTTAAATTTCTTCGCTGTACATGTTCCTGTCTTGAACAGGGCACCCGTCTCCCAAATGTTGTACTGTACAATGTTCTGCAATTACTTCTGTTTACTGATCTGGGTTGTCAATATTACTCTTTGACCTGAGCATTCGTTCCAGGTTGCCGAACACTCTGTCAGGAGGAATAAATGAATGCCCAACGATAGGAAAGTACAAGATGAGATGGGTTACACTGATGGTAGTTTCCAGTAATAACCAACACTCTAAATTAAAATCAGTGGAAAACCACTGATTTGCAGTGGAATTCCACTACTTGAATCAGTGCAAATGGCTCCACTTAGAATCAGTGGAAAACCACTGATAGCCTTAGAGGTATAAATTCACTGATAACAATAGTGAATAAAATAATTAACCAGTAATTAAAAACCACTGATTCGACAGTGACACTATAAGAAAACTGATGAATCGATGAAGGCATCAGTTCATATTATATCAAATTAGTGAACGAAAATTCACTGATTCTTCAGTGTAAAACTTAAAAATTAACTAACAAATCAGTACATGTATCATTAAATTAGTGAATTCAGATTCACTGATTCGTCAGTGACAGTTGGACTATGTAACTGACAAATTAGTGAAGTTAGCAGTACATATTACACCCAATCAGTGAACCACAATTCACAGATTTTTCAGTGAGTACTAAAATTTTCACTGATAGGACAGAAATTGTTTCATTCAATGAGCAAATTCAAATTCACTGATTTCGTCAGTTGAGGCCATACTGTTTTATTAACAAATTAGTGAAGTTATCGGTAAATACTACATATACAGCAACAACTGTACCTTTTCAGTAGACTTAAATACTTATTTGTCAAATAATTAAAATGCACAGCTTAAGGAAAGCAGAAGAGCAACACCTGCATTCAAATATACATTATATAATTAGTAAATATGATCTAACTATTTCCTTAGTTGAAACCCTTCAACTTACAATAGTAATTTGTGAAAAAATAGCTGACATATGTGGGTTTTTTCATGTAGATAATTTATCCATTAACATTTTTAAGTTTCATATATTTTTTGCTGAACACACCATCAGTACTTGCAGCTCATATTCACTTTAACTGATGAATAGAGTATATAAGATTCATTTAAACCTAGTATTTACCAAAACAATATAGTAAACGCACCAATCATATAGGCCTAGCAGTGTGCCAGATAGTTAGATTTTTTTATATCGCTTGTGGAAGCAATTCCACTTATTGTGTCACAATTATAACAATTAATACTAACCGTTGTAATCTGTACCTATATCAAACTAGGAACCAGCATATTTTCTTGCTCCAAACTGGTATTTAACACAAATTTTTGCAAATATATTTTCTGTTAACAATTTCAAGTGAATTACACAAATCTAATGAAAATTTCTATATTTTTGTGCATCACAAACGCAAGTATGTAACTTACTGTATAAAGAAAAAGAATTAAGCGAGCTACACAAACATTGAAAAATTTCCATTAACTGAATTAATATGAGTTTTACATGCATGGATTTAGAGACTGTTATAAGCTTGAAAGGAAAGTGTTTATTTTTGATGCAACGTGATAAACCCAGTGAAATAAAAGTGTCACAACCCAGATTAGTATTGCATGGTTCTATTATATTAGTAGTTTCGAGGTAGTACATGTACCATAAATCATTCCACCTATATTCAATTTCATTTGAACTGCCATGCACACACCCATTGCAATAACTTCTTTGGCATATACATAAATTTGAAAAATCACATTTTTCAATTTGCAAACTTCACAATTGCATTATACAGCCATAAACTTTTCATGTAGCAAGATATCAGGGAAAAAATGCAAAACTGTGTTCAGCAATTAATGTGCCATGTATTATATCACACAGAATATTAATTTTTGCACCACATCAACTTTATGCAACTTTCAGATTTGTCGAAGCTTCATACAGACACTGACAATGTTTAGAATAATTAACAAATATTCCTGCAACAGAAAGAACACTTTGTATTTGTAGTACAAATATTGTGTTTGTAAATTCACATATCAAATGCTGCAAATTAAATATCATATAGCAGAATATGTGGAGTCAATTACCTAAAGCATTTTCAACAGTTCTCTACATTGTGTATTGTCCAACAAGCACGTTATTTTTAAGTAATGTGTACATACTTAAATACTTGTTTACTACAGAAAACTGTAGCCACAGTACTCGCCTATTACACATTTCAAACACAAACATTCTTAGATGTTTCTATGAATTATTTTCATTCTCGTTATTTATAAAATTGTCAAATGTAGTTAATACAGCTGCTCAGACACAAGCGTCTCAGGTAATGATATGAACATTTACTGGTACCTAACATTGGTTTCCTCCTACAAATTTTAATTTGCATTATATACAATATATTCTGCTTATTAAATAATTGATACACAGGTCAGTAAAGTCAGTGTTAAATAATCTAAGAATTATAACCTCCTTCACATTTTTGTTTACCAGTTCTTTCGTAGAATATTATAACTGAGCAAAATCATTAAGAATATAATGTGAGAATTATATTTTTGGACAAGGATATAAATTTAGTCGAGACCTTATAGTTTGTTAAATCTCTTTATTTATAGGAAATATTAACTGTAAAAAGTCTTTTGAAATGAAATTCAAGGAAACAATACAATTTTATGATAAGATACAACAAATTTATTCAACTGAACCATTTCTTAACCTGTTTTCATGTACAAAATTAAGTGCTACAATTTAATTATTCTAACAGACTTTAATGTTGATTCTAAAACAATTCTATGTAACAATGTAATTTCAGTAACAAAAGGAATAAAATTTAGTCAGTTACGGTTTTACAGCTCTCAGCATCATAAATGACTATGTTTACATAAGGTAAAACGTTACACACTTAACACACCAATGTTACAACGTTGTAGATATAAAGCTGTATCTATTGTATTTGCCTGAATACAAGACAATTTTCCAATGAAAATAAAAATTGGAATAGTTGTAAACATCCATTTTGAAATATATTTGTTGCCCTAGTTTTATGCAAAACATATTGAAACATATTAGGTATCTACTTTCAGTGCATGACTTAATTTATGTTCTAAGCACAAGCATATTTTTAACAAGACGAATTATCTCTGTATGGTTTCTATTACAGAAATATTTTACCATTAAAACTTAACATGTGCAAAGGAAAAAAAAAAGTATTTTTCCAGCCTTGTGTGAAAGAGTATCTTATTTTTGAGGCTGTCATATATTCGAGCCAATACAGTATGTCTTGTGAAGCAACATTGAAGTCATTATGTACAAAATTGTTAAGTTATATGTATGCTCATAATGTATGGACAGTCCTCGACAGACATTCAGTTAAATTTCCACATTCTACATAGTGTGCCCTTCAATTTGGCAACTCTCATCACACTAACACATACATTATCAATTTTACGCAAGGTATAACATTACAAATTAAAACTCTCATGTTTCAAGCATTCCAAATATAAAGCTTTAGTTATAGTCCGCACTGCAACATTGCATTTGTCATAACCAGAACTGTAATGAAAGTTGAAGAAGCTCATGATGTATCAACAGCACTCAATGCACATTGTTTAATTTCCACATTTTAGAGATTGTCCTACAGTTGTACAACTCAGAGTACAAAAACACATACATAATATAATCAAATTTACGTAAGGTAAAATATTACACATTAAAACACACAAGTTTCAAGCATTCCATCTGTACAGGCGTAAGTTGTAGTCTGTAGTGCAAGAATGAATTTGCTAAACTAAAAACTGTAAAGAAAGATAAAGAAGCTCCTGATGAGCAGCCCTCAGCTCACATTCAGTTTAATTTCTACATTTTGGATAGATTTCCCAAGTTAGGTGCAACTCCATATTACGAGTACAGATTTTGGCGAGGCCTTCATAAGTAAAAGTAATTTGTAATAAACAGTCAGTTTCATAATTCAATTTAAAGTAAAAATTTTGGTTTATAAATTGTATTTACACACACATTCACAGATGAGTAACTTGCCTTAAGAATGGGAACAGAAGAAATGGCAACGCCAGAATCGCTGGCTTTCTGCTCCATCAGACAACACTGCTAGGAAAAACATGGTTGCCAAGAAGACAAATATGGATAATTTTTATTTAAATAAATAAAAAATGCATTTTGAATTTTATAGCACAGTGTATACAGCGAAATGCGCTACAAAAATAATGTTTTAAGGGAATCATAAAGAGGAAAAGTCAATTTATAATCTTTTTCACCAAATTTTTGCAATCAGGATTTTGAAACAAGATAATTACTCAGAATATGCAATTTAGCAAAATATTTGAGGGATCTCAGAACACATCCTACAATTCTGCCAAGCCAATAATTTCTGATAAAGAGAGGTATTAGAGAATACAACACAAAGACAGTATTGTGTGACTACCTATACCATTGTCATCGACAGAATTCAGTCACTGTTGACGATCTTTACCAGAGGCAAAGTTACAAACTAGACCTCCCAGCTCGGCATGAGTCATGCATCTCATACAGCAGTTAAACACAGTGTTTGCGGGAATAGTTAATTGTGGCCGCATTATTTTATATATTGGATTTTAACTTGTGTATTTTGTTTAACTTTGTCATTCATTTATACTTGGTCGGATGTAAGTCAACAGTAACAGTACTGCATGCCATCAGTCCTATAATGTTTATAATTGCTACACTTGGTAGAGAAAACGTGTTTGCGGTAATGACTGGTATTACTAATGTATGGCATTAGACTTTGACACAAAACGTAAAACGTATAATTCAGGCGTGTAAGCAAAACAAATTGGTAGACACAGTGGACTAGGTAGGTCATTTCTGTTAAACTTCCTTAAAAATCAAGACAAATGTAAGGATGCTGGCCTTAAAGGATAATGTTGCGAAGCGCAGCAAGTCTTTGCATTATACCAAATTATTTTGTTAAAACTGCATGTTATACCAAAAATGTATTGGTGTTTATCTTGACTGCTGCGATGAGTCATTGTTTTTTGTAGTGTTCCACGTTAAAACATGTGCTATGGTCACCCTAATTAATAGCAATGATCATTATGCATGCTTCAATACAAATTATAGCGAGAAATCCCAGCTGATAGTGCAGTTTTTTTTTCATTTAGGTTATGCTGTGGGGTCAGAGGTCTAAGTCTAACATGTAAATAGTGCCAATTCCAGATGTTTAAACAAATAACTTGCGACACAATTATTTATTACGTCCTTGCTAATAAACAACAATCAATCATACTTTTGCCGCAGTTTACAGTTTACTTCTCACTGGCAAAGATGTTAGCAACTGACACTCGCTATAATACCAGTCTCGACATCTCAAGTATTTCATAATTTTTGCTATCAACATTTATATTGTATATGTGTCCTCAAACGTCGCAATTATGAAGTTACATTGTATTTCATTGTGCAGCTTTTAGCACACCAACACATGTCTTATCACATTTACATTAAAGAAGCAGTTCAATATAAAAATACACAATGTAGATAATATATTTTAAAAAAATCGTAAAAATTCCAAGAATGTTGGCGTTTGCAACGTAGTGATAGTGGTAACGAGATTGCTGTAATTTGCATTGTTCGTATCTGCATGTGACGCCATAAGCAGTATAGATTGGCCGCACTCAGTCACTTCGCATGTTTGTCTTTATGCTGTGTGATCTGGTTTAATCTGACAAGAGAGCTCATCTGCAAGTCTATTAGGTTATATTTGTATTTGTGATGGGTGGTAATTTCAAGCCTAATAATAGTTCAAATTGAAAAGATAATAATAGTAAGAGGGTAGGAAGTAGTTTTATTTGAGAAACTTACCCAAAAGTTAATATACCATTTGAAATGCAATAAAATTCTTAAGCTTAACTATTCACGTATCAGTTATCTGCATGCACCTACATTTTTCATTTCAAACCTTACAAAAATATTCAAAGCTTTTAAAAATTTACAATCACAAATTTTCAGCACAATCTGTATGGGTTGCGTCTTATGAGGGTTAGACAAAATTATTTCATACAAGTACGTTGTTAAAAAAAGTGGTAAACTAAAATAGTCAGGTTTTATTTAAAAAAAAAATCAAACGATTTGGTCCCAACAAAACCCAATACTACATGTAAATTACTTTCAATAGTACACATTTTTTGGCTACAATTTAAATAGTCAATTTATTAAATATTCACTATAAAGAACACCTTTTGTGCAAAATACTATATAAAGTTTAAGCATCAAGAGATGTTATGAAAACAAAAACCAATTGAACTGATTAGAAGCTCGATACATCGTTTTCAATTGTGTCGTTTTTCAGTATGTATCATTTATTATTCTTGGTCTCGCCAAAATTCCTACAGAAACAAGGTTAAACTATTCCACATGCATCGCTTTCTGTAGGATCGTTTTTCTCAGATTTTTTTCACGACCATGAAAACAAATTATCCGGTGACCAAAGGTTACACACATGTAACGTTTCAACACTCCTTCACGAAAAAAATTTGTGCATAAAATGGCGTAACATTCGATTGTACCGTCGGCCATTATGTGCACGCCATATTTATTTATGTCGTGATATTTGCCGATTTCTTCTTATTGCTGTTTAACGTATGTAGTTTGGCAGCACTATGTATTCACACATCGATAAAATTTTTTTAAAATTTTGTTTACTTCCGCAAATCATTTATTGTGATTTGCGTGAGTATACTAATTTTACTTCGTAACTATAATAATAGTTATGAACTTGCCCGCTCAGTTGGTTATTAAAGTTTTAAGTAATGGAATTTGATATGGTTCGGCCAACACCACTATTGAACGAGATAATGAAATCAAAGTAAAAATTGTGTTCAGTGGAAATATTCCTGTAGCTCTAAAGCCGTGCACAGCTCTCTCTCTCTCCAGTCTGTACCCTAAAGTAGGCTCGTCCAAACAGCTCCATCATATCATAAGCAGTTAAAGGTGCCCGAGAGTGACGAATCCACATTCTAACCTCCTCACTGTAGTAGCTCTTTAAAGGTCACATGAAGGTCTTGTTGAATGGCTGTAATTTATGTGTTGAGTGAGGTGGAAGGGAAATAATGGTCACATGATTATCTCTGGCCATATCAATTACTTCCAGGTTCCGAACATGACTGTAATGGCCATCTAAGATCAACAAAACTGGCGAGTCTTTGGTTGGTTTTACTTTCTCAATAAAATGCTGGAACCACTTTGTGAAAATATTCGCTTGTACCCAACCAGATGGATGAGCAAAGTCAATCGAATCCGGTGGACTGCCTTTCATCAGTTGATTAGACATATTTGTTGTAGGAAATATTACTGCAGGAGGTACAAAGTGTCCGCTGGCGCTCATACACACAATGATGGTGATTGTTGCTCCTCTTTCAGCTGATGTTAATGCAGCTATCTGTCTTTTCCCTTTTCTTGCAACAACATGGTTACTTTACTTTGGACAATGGGTGAGCCCAGTCTCGTCCACATTGTACACTCTCTTGGCTGGATATTTATGTTCTTCATATTCGGCATCCAGAATATCGAAAAATGTTTGTACATTTTCTTTATTAAAGCCTAATGTGCGTGAAAATGAAGTACCACACGGCTTGCGGAGGCACAGAACGTCCTTATGGCGTTCCAGAGAGAGATCTACCCAAGATCTTCCAGCTTCTGTTGACTTGAACTGATGTGGTAAACCGTTTTGTGTTGCTAGTTGATAAGCCATCCGCTTTAACACTAGAACTCCCAACATTTGCTACCCCCCTTCAACTCCCAAGAGCGGTCAATTTGACCTCACCCAACAAAATTGGTTTTAAATGTATATTTTTGTGCAAGATTTATTGAAACCATCTACATTTACTAATGAAGCATGTGTTTTTTACAATTACCTTGAAATTAAATATATAAACAACTATTACACTTTTAAAAAAGCTTTTTTACCAGCACACTAATCAAAACATTAGCTTAAATCACTTAAAAGCTCATTTAAATTTTTATTGATCAGCAAAATAAGAAAACAACAGACTGTTGTAGTCTTCAGATAACGTTACACACACACTTATTTACAAACATTTTGAAACATAGACATTTCATGAGAAATGTTTTCATTTTATGTGTTTCTCTCTACCTTGCAAACCAAGCAGATGGATTTTTTTACAACTTTGCCTGTGCATTTACCACAAACGTATTTCATGCAGTCTGTACAAATTTCAGTTGTTTTGTTTCCATTACACTTCAAAATCTGGCACTGACGGCGTTTGCGGTTTTCTTGTGGAACTTTGTCATGACTGTTCACTTCAGTTGTTTCCTGACGATTTTTCAGATGACCTTCTCGAAGTTGTTCTGCTAGCTGTATGATGAAATCTCTGCGGGTAATACTAGAACCTGTAGCTTCTTTGAACAATATCCAGGAATTTATGCCCGCAAAGTCAAGAATGTTGTAGAAAACTTGAAGGGGCCAGCGTCGGGACGCTGCTTTTGTCGAGTATCGTCTTGCCATTTGATCTGCTATGTCAACCCCAAATTTAGTAGAGTTGTAGTAGCTTATGGTTTCTGGAAGGCGTTTTTTATCCTTACCTATAGCAACAGTTGGATGCATAGTACTTAGGACAAGTAGGCCCTACATTTTTATTTACCTTACCTTGGTAAACAGTAAGTGTGCAATCATTATGCTTCAATACAAATGAATCCTGCAACGGAAGATGTGCATTCTTGACTTCGGCTGGAATGTCTCTTCTAGCCCTGTTCACTGTACCTACAACAGTTGTACCTCTAGCCAACAATTTTTCTGCCAAACTGACAGAAGTGAAGAAGTTGTCCATTGTAATATTCCGACCAGTGTCAAGATACGGTTCAACCAGTCGAAGAACTATTTTCTCTGAAAGAGGCTGGTCAGTAGGCCGTTTCTCATCCTTACCCAAATAAGGAAATCCATTCAATATGTATTTTTTTACAACATCAACAGCCAACCAAAATTTAATGCCAAATTTATCAGGCTTACTGGACATGTACTGAGTGAAGCGACATTTCGCTTTTGTTGGGAAAAGCTGTTCATCAACAGTAATATCAGCGCCTGGTTTGAAGTGGGATTTGCAATTGCTGATAAACCGATTCCATACCTCGGATGCAAGAGCAAACTTGTCCTGTTCCAAACGTTCTGGCCTTGAACATTTCATGTCGAAGCGAATAAATCTCAATATCTCCTGAAATCTGTTTCGGGACATTGTGTCACTATAAA